>VMDO01011538.1:0-66363 GCA_007922755.1 Pedetes capensis | reverse complement strand
AAGATTTGATGAAAGTGATTCACTAGGCTTTACTTATTTCATGTCAACCTTTTTCTACTCTATTTAACAAATGTTCATACTTAAAAAAATCTTGTTTTAGATCTTGAATCATTATTATTAAAGAAGTAATTGTTTTTTTAATATTTCCCTGATTTTAGGCAGAATTTAACCCATGTTATTGCCTTATTCACTTTCTTACTTCCTAAAAATATAATTTTATTAAAAAAAAACTTACTATCTTAGCAGCTGACAATTTAAGTTTAAAGAGTAATTTATTTGTTTTCATATTTAGTCTGTGGTACAAATAATGTATAAATGATGGTTTTATAATAACCTATGCAGTTTTCAACAATTGTCCTCATTAGTATAGTGGTGAGTATCCCCACCTACCACATGGGAGACCAGGGTTTGATTCCTTGACAGGGAGATTGAGTGTCAATTTTCTCATTATTTAGGGCTGGGGTTTAGCTCAGTTGGTAGTTGCTCTGCACTCTGGTGACCCTGGTTTGATTCAAGCACTGCAAAAACAGGAGAAGTATGTGGCAATCCCTCCTGAAGAAATCCCAGAAAAAAAAAATCAGCCACTGAAAACCCTATGAAGGTGGCTGTGAGTCAGACCGGACTCCAAGGCACCTAACAACAATAACAACAACTAAGCTTTCATTAAAATATTATTTTTAATGTTTTCTTATTGCTTATATTTTACTATGATTTTCTTTTCCAAAGTTGATAAGCACCTAGGTTCTATTTAAATTTTTATATATATATTATTACTGTGGGGTTGTGCTCAGGGCCTCCTACATGCTAGGCAAGTGTTCTATCACTGAGGAGAACAGCCAGCCCCATTTTACATTTTGAGAATATATATAAGTTGTGTAAGTTGTTTCTGGCATTAGATGTGTGGTCTTCCTGCCTTAGACTCTCAAGGCATGTGTAAAGACAGTTGGCTACTTAAAATTTTTATTCACTCATCTTAATGTTAAATAAAGGCTGGGATTTAGGTCAGTTGGTAGAATGCTGCTCTGCAGTCTCTGAGGTCCAGGGTTCAATTCCCAGCACAACAAAAATGGGAGGAGGATGTGGAAATCCACTCCTGAGGCAATTCCAAAACAGTCATTGAAAACCCTATGAGGGTCACTATAAGTTGGACATCCCTGGAGGGCACCTAACAACAACAATGTAAAGTTGTGTTGTGACCCATATTCATTAGAAATAAATTTTCTGTACTAATTTCTACCTTCTACCCACCAACAAAATTAATTTTTTGCTTGCTTTGGAGACCTAAATTAATTTGTTTAAGGAAGCAGTCTCTTAACTTACCTTAAAATCTTATCTCCACATTTGATCAAAGGCATTCTATGAATTTTTGTATTGGGGAAATAAATTTCCTAGTACTTTATGTATAATTTCCCAAATGCTATTAAACTATTGATACAGATTATCTATATAAGAGTTGTATTTTCATTGTTGTTGCTAAAACTATATTTACATAATTATTTAATCAACAAGTTTTGGAATGTTTGAATTATTCTCAGAGTTGGGCTATCTGGAACTTCATAGAATTAAGAAAATCCTCCTGGCGCAGTGGCACATGCCTGTAATCCCAGAGGCTCCAGAGGCGGAGGCAGGAGGCTCACCAGTTCAAAACCAGAGGAACTCTGAGTAACTTAGAGAGACCCTGTCTCAAAAGTAAAAATAAATGAGCTGGGGGCGCAGCTCAGTGGTCCAGCACTTGCAGAGCATGCAAGTGCAAGGCCCTGGGTACAACCTTCAGTACGGAAAAAAAAAAAAAAAACAAATAAACAAAAAACAAACAACAACAACAAAAAGAATTAAGAAAATAATTCCTAACTGTAAATTTGAAAAAGAGCAGAACATAATTTGTGTAATTACTTAGTAGGAATAAGTGCTAAAAACTGAAAGAAAATAATATTGATAGAAGAGATGGGATTTGCTAACAAAGTATTGGAGGATTACAGAAGAACAAGAAATATATGCTTTCTTTGTGAAGGTTAGTGTTTTCCCAAGATTTTTCTGTATTGTTTTGTTTTTATAGTACATTTCTTCTGGTTCATACACTCATTCGGAAAGTTAGCGATTTTCAATTTATTAGTAATTTACTACATTATGTCAAATACTTTGGGGAAATATTCCTATGTCAGAAAGTACTTCTCAAAAATAACCCAACCAACCAATGTACTTTTAACTTTAAAAGATTTTTTAAAATTTTATTTTATAAGTTTTACATTTACTAATCATATTTTGCCTGTAGCTGTAGCCCTGTGGTGTCAGATCTCTGAAGCTAAGCAGGGTTGGGTCTGGTAAGTACTTGGATGGGAGACCGCCTGGGAAAACCACATGCTGTAGGCTTGGGAGACAGACTCAGCAATACACTCCCCAAAATCAATCCACCATTGAAAACACGATGAAGGGCAGAGAAGCACTGACAATAGTGTTTTGCATGTTGTCTGACACAGACTCAATGGATCCTAACAAACACGCCTAACGACAACAACAATAATCATGTTATATTAGTAAATAATGGATATAAGACATGTGGACTTGGAAAATCATAATCATAATTAAGAAGAATAAATCGAGTCTTAAAAGATATATGTCTTAAGTCACTCAGTAAATTGAAAGATTTATTTTCCCATCCAGCTTCCTCATATGAGAGAGTACACGTGGCATTTCTCTTTCTGAGTCCGGCTCACTATACACATGATGATCTCCAGTTTCTTCCATTTTACTGCAAATAACATAATTTATTTGTTATTTACAGATGAATAAAATTCCTTAGTGCATATATACCACATTTTCTATGAAACCCATTATATTATACACTATTTAAAAATAAAGTAATAAAAAATCTTTAAAAATATAAAAGAAATAGAAAGATCTAACAATGGATAATTGTATCACACCTCAGTGTCTGCTCAGTAGATTATGATAAATCTTATAATGTAAATTTATAAGATTCTATGTTGGGTTGGCAGTAACCCCATATTTATACTGAGTGCATATCACTTATTGAAACTACAGTAAGAACTTTAAACCTATGATCTGGTTTGCAGCTGAATTTTATACTTGTTAGCAAAATAAAAAGTAAAAATAAATAGAAAAGATTCCTTTAGTCTTATCCATTTTAAAGTAGTTTTTTTGTTCTCAACTTTCCCCTTTAATCCTGGGAAGGCTGGGGTGGGCTTGCTTTTTGCTCTGTCATTTTGCTTCCTTCATTTCTCCTGTTCTTTTGAAATGCATTCTCAAGGCATTGATAACTTGGAAACAAAACTGTTAAAAGTCATCATGTGAGACAAACAATAAATACACCACTTTCTCATGGTTTCTTTCAAAAGATTCTCATTGAAATCACCACCTTTTTTCATTAGTCATCAGTACATGCAACAGTTACCTGATTTTAAAACCGAAATATTTTATAAAACTGTACTAGGACTTTTTAAAGGAGTAGAACTTCTTAATAGAGCTCAGAAACTTAGGTAAATACAACTACTCATATCTTCACATTAACATTCTTTCTGCTGTTAGAGGGAACAATCAGTGATAATGTTGGCAGCTATTTGCCTAACTGTGAAGATTTGACACTGACCTCTGACAGCACATTTTGGCTTCTATTTATTACTAAGACATCAACTAACAGTGATTGGAAGAGACAGTCTACTTCTCCTACCCCCATTTTGGTGTGTTACAGCAAAAGAAAATCAATTTAAGTGACAAAGTCTCAAATACCACTGTGATTTTCATGCAATATTTAATGGATTATAAATTTGTACAGAGAATCATGCTCAGACAATGTCTAATTCTAAACAGTATCTTAACCATAAAAATGTGACTCTTCTGTGTGCACAACACAAACCATCTACAGAAGATTTTTAAAGAAGCGTTCACAGAGCAGCAACTATTTCATTTTAACTTCCATACCATCCCATGCTGTGATGTTTTCCTTGTTCCTTATGTGCAGGTCAGTCTGCATATTTCCCACAGAATTCCCGCAGAGGACCTTTGACACATACACAAAGTTATAAAAACATTTGGTTGAACCAGGCCACAAAATATGGAGAAACATTCCAGAACTATACCCAGTAAAACCCTATGAAACTAGTTGCAAAGGGAAAGCAGATTACTTTAAGTGAGAAGTTTCCTTTATTCAATTTCTTTATCATACATTTTAAGATGTTGTTTCCACAAATACTAGTGGAAACTCCAATCTGTTACTTACAATGAGAATACATGTATTTAAAAATATTTTCTTTATCTACTCTGGCGGCCTAAAGTTGGTAACTGCATAAAGATTTTGCTACCTTTGCATCTTAGGTCATATCTTTATGGAGAATAACACCATATCATCTAAATATAGCTAGGAGTATTCTTACATCCTAAGGTGCTTTTGATGTAATTGATTTTAGTGTGAACAAAACTACAAAGGCAGCTGTCATTAATTGATGTTTACTCCATAGCTATTTGACTCATAACACCAAAAGAAATACCTTGTATAAGGTAAAATACCAATCAATTGTGGAAGAATAAACCACAGTTGCAATCTATGCATATACAAGGACAAATAAAATATGCTGCAGTTGGCAGGAGCAGGAGAATTATTTCGGAATCTCAGTTCTTGGCATAGAATAATATTTGGATTACAACAGATTCTGTTAATCTTCAATTTTGTCTTTTTAACAAGGACAGTATTCATAGGCCATGTTAATGAACTATTTCATCTGTTTTTATGCTGAATGCAAATCACACTAAAAATAATCTTTATTTATACAAACAGTTTTAGATAAACAAAAATTTGCAAAGATGGCACAGAGACTTACCATACATCTCATAACTAGTTTCTCCTTTACTTTTAATATTTACTTTAATACAGCATTGTTAAAATTAACCAAGGAAATTTGATGCAATAATGCCAAATAAAGTCTATAATTTATTCAGGTACAAATGACATTTTATTTTGTTTAATTTTTATTGTTTTGTGGTACTGAGAAGGTTGAAGCCAGGGCCTTACACATATTTTGCAAGCGCTATACCACTGAGCTGTACCCTCATCCCATTTTTTATTTCCTTTTATTTTTAAGTCAGGGTCTTGCTAAGTTATAGAGGCTGCCTCTGGTCTGGAATATGAAACCCTCTTGCCTCTGCCTACTGAGTTACTGGGATTACAGGCATGCACCACCATGCCCTGACCCACAAATGATAATTTAAAATGAGAAGAAGTTGGTAATCCTATGATTTGTTGTTGTTGTTGTTAGGTGCCGTTGAGTCGGTATCCGACTCATAGCGACCCTCTGTACAACAGGGGAAACACTATTGTCAGTGCTTCTCTGCTGTTCATAGGGTTTTCAATGGCAGATTGATTTTTGGGAGGGGGTTGCCAGGTCTTTCTCCCAAGCCTACAGCTTCTGGTGTTCCCAGGTGGTCTCCCATCCAGGTACTAACCAGGACCGACCCTGCTTAGCTTCTGAGATCTGGCGGGATCTGATGCCACAGGGCTACCGCTGCAGGCACTCCTATGATAGACCAGTATTATTATATTATGATCTTTAATCAGCATTTTGTTACTAATATGCTTTTCGCCATTCAATTCCTGGTCTCAAATTCTCCATCTCTAAAATTATAGGGTGGAATGGGATGAACTCTAGTCTGTTCCCTAGTTCTAAATTTTCTGATTATATTACTTACAATAAATCGACACAATCGATATTTATGCAAGTACAATAAAGTTTTACTTTTTAAAGTAACAGTATTAGAAATGAATTTATTGATGATTTTTTAACCCATTTGCCTTTAGTCAAATTATCTCAACAAATATTTGTAGTTTACTAAAGTACTCTGCACTCTCTGAGGCCTTGGGTATGATCCTTAGCACCACGTAAATCGGAGAAGCTCCTGGTAGCCCGCTCCTGATATAATCCCAAAACAATGTGTAATTAAAAAACCTTATGAATAGCAGAGAAGCACTGACATAGTGCCAGGCATGGCACAGTGTCAGGGAGTGTTTCGTTCTGTTGTACATAGGGTTGCTACGAGTTGGAATCGACTCCACAGCACCAAATAACAGCAAAAGTATTCTTAAGAGGTCATGAACAAGATGGTTAATAATAGGCAAAAACTTCTGTCCTCCTGGAGCTATATTATGCTGGAATACACTCAATAACTTTAAACAAATTCATATCTATATCATCTGATATATTTAGATTTTGAAGAATACCAATTAAGATAAGATATCTCAAAGAAGGATGAGATTATTTAAGATTATAAATAATGAATCTTTGGTAATATATGATGAAGAAAAAGTAAAAACATAAATTGGTATTTTCTCCTTTTTAAAAATACACACAAAAATGAAAGAGAAAAAATAATTAATAACATATTTAGTCATTCTCATTTTAGGCTAGTTGTCTCATAATTCTTAATAGAAACTCTTCACTATTCAATCTTGGTCTGGGCAATGAATTATATTAAAATCCAGGACTATGTGTCTTGCACGTCTTATTAGGGGATATTTACTATGTATGTAAATAGTTGTGACAGGCTGGGGTTTAGCTCAGTTGGTAGAGTGCCTGTTCTGCATTCTCTGAAGACTGGGGTTAGATCCCTGGCACTTCGAGAATGGGAGAAGGATGTGGTAATTCACTCCCTAAGCAATTCTGAAACAATGAGCCATTGTAAACCCTATGAGGGTCACTATGGGTTGGACCCGGATTGATGGCACCTAACAACAATTTAATAATTGTGAGACACTGGAAAATTACAAGTAAGACTATGAAAAACTCTAAGATGAGATAGATAATTCATAATTCATTTGTTTTGTTTACTTTGCTTTGATTTTACTTGGTACTAGGGGATTAAACATAGGGCTTGTGCATGCTTTATAAGTGCTTTACCAGCAAGCTGCACCCTCAGCTCCTTTTTAATTTTTTTAATCTTGAGACAGGGTCTCACTATGTTACAGAGGTTGCCTCTGGCCTTGAACTTGTGATCCCCCTGCTTCAGCCTCCCAAGTCACTGGGATAACAGGCATGCACCATCCCATCTGGCTGATAATTCATTTGGAATAATAATATTTTTCTTACTTAAAACAATTCTTCCCTAGGTACCATGGCTCATGCTTGCAATCCCGGCTACTCAGGAGGTGGAGGCAGGAGTATTGCAGGTCTGAGGCCAGAGGTAGCCTGTACAACTTTGTGAGTCTGTCTCTCAAAAATAAATAATTAGAGCTGGGCACGGTGGTGTACTCCTGTAATCCCAGGGGCTTGGGGGGTGGAGGCAGGAGGATCACATGTTCCAGACCAGGGGCAGTCTATGTAACTTAGCTTGACCCTGTCTCAAAAAAAAAAAAAAAAAAAAAAGTAAAAAAATTAGCTGAGGGTGCAGCTCAGTGGTCCAGCCCTTACAGAGTTTGCAAGCGTAAGGCCCTGGGTTCAACCCACAGTCCACAAAAACTAACTAACTAACTAACTAACTAACTAAATAACTAAATAAATAAATAAAATAATAAAAGAGGGGCTGGGGTTATAGCTCAGTGATAAAAAACTTGCCTAGCAAACGCAAGGTTTTAGCTTCAATCTCCCTATGTACTAACAAATTTAACAGTTTGTTGCTGGCCCGGGATGGATGAAGACAATGGTAAGAAATAGAAAAATCACAAAAAAATTTATTATAATAATTTTGATGGAGAAACCATGAGAGATTAGCAACAGAAATGGAGAAAATATGAATTTCAGAGATTTTTAAGTAGGACATGCCAGTAGTGTGCAGGAAACCTGTTTAATGTAGAAACTAAAGGTGTGAAAGGAATCCTAAAAGAGTCCTGTGTTTCAGACTGAAGGGATTGAATATGACACACAAAACAAAATGATACACAAAACAAAATTTAAAAAAATGATACAAAAAACAAAATTAAAAAAACAACACAACTCATTGATTCATTTTATTCATTCCAGTTGAGGCAAATAGCAATGTGCTTCTGCTTATGCTTCATCATCAACTTTCCTTAGAGTATTCTTAGAATGCCAATTTGTGGATTGTGCCTATTGATTGGCACAAATCATGCATACAGAAGTTATATTTTTATGGTAATTTATTTTTATAGAATGATTAAAATGTTATTATGTTATTATTTAGAAATTGTACATAGTCATATTTTAAATCAAGACCTATGAGTAAAATTAACAAATCATGGTTAATTTAAGACAAATAAAATAATCTGTCACAGAGTGATTTTTAATTGTTTCAAAGCCTAACCATTGACATCTGCTTCTAATTACATTTACATATATCCTTAACTAAAGGCAAACTGTTGGAATTGTGGCATTACCACCTGTGATGTGACAATCATTTTGGTTTTCTGGGATAATATTAGATTGCAGATAACTGAGTCAATGCAAAACAATGTGTGGTGATATGAAGTACCAAAACCCTATTACCAAGATTCTTAAACTAATTGACTTCCCTATGCTTGTTTTGAAAAGGGGGAGCATTAGTGATAAGGGGGCTCAGTGTAATGGCCTACATCCTGTGATGGTTGGAAAACTTGTCACTTTGGAGTGTATGAAAGAATAACAGGCTTCTCTGATGCTCAGTCTACTTGAGTATTCTATCTTAACTTTCCTCTCCATAGGTTTGATGAAACATTCATCACATGAAAACTGAAATTTAGACATCATGACCTTTGAAAAATATTCCTATTTCTCTTCTTCCTTTCTGTAGCTCTACCAGTGGTTTTGAAAGCCTCCAGTAGACATCCTGCAATGCCTAATTCCAGGGGGGCTGAACATCCTGGAAGACTAGAAGGGTAAGAGGACCAGACCCAGGACATAGGTGAGAGCAGTCTGTGCTCCTCACCTCACCTTCATTTTCTCCATTCAGTTTTTCTCTCACTTTAACATTCATCTCTTTCCTTATTCTTATTTTGTTTCTTTTGGATTTCTATCCAGTTCCAATGGCTTCCAAGCATGCTTCTTATAGAATAATTTGCTAAATCTAAAAGTAATACTTAGAATGCATGATGCCTTTCTGTTTTCTTATTAAAAAGAACATATAAACTCACTTGCATTTTACTTCTGGTAAAATGAACCCACCTGCAGCTGTACCACTGTGGCATCCAATCCTGTCAGATCTCAGTAGATAAGTAGGGTCTGGTCTGGTTAGTACTTGGATGGGAGACTGCCTGGTAACACCAGATGCTGCAGGCTTGGGAGAAGGACCCGGCAACACCTACTCCCACAAATCAATCTGCCATTGAAAACCCTACGAATAGCAAAGAAGCACTGACAATAGTGTTTCACTGTCATACATAGGTTGCTATGAGTTGGACACCAATTCTATGCATCTAACAACAAAAACAACAAAATGAATCCAGTTGAAGAATATGACTTCTGACCCAAATGAGAACTTCTGTCATTCCACAGATAATGACCTACATTTGTGTCACAAAGGATCTATTTGTCTCAATATTTATAGTTACTTAATTCATAATGCAATAAACTGAATGGAGCAAGTAGAGGAAAAGAAGAGAAGACTGTGGTATTTTTAATAATTACTGTCAGGCAACAAGATTACTTTTAAGTAATCTTCTGGTGACAGATTCACAGTTTTCCAGTGGGTGGCAGGGGACAGAGTTCACCGTTTTCCAGTTTTGGGTGCTTGGATGGAGCTAACACAATCCCTACTTCTAAGAGTACATTAGATTCCTTTTTCAACCTAATACTAAGGGGAATCATAGTAACCCATCTAGCATCTTTTAAACACAATAGGATATCTGCAAAAATTTTGAGGGTAGGGGAATCCTTTTACAGTAAGTTATATTTGCCTGAAAATGAACTCAAAATTCAAGAAGGCAGAGATAAAACATAAAGAATTAGTGGATATGGGTGATATCATTTTATTATTGTTGTTAGGCACTCTCCAGTAGGGTTTGACCCATAGCAATCCTAAGTACAACCTAACAAAACACTACCTACACTGTGCCATGGCCAGCACTATGCCAGTGCTTCCCTGCTATTCATAGAGGTTTCAATAGCAGATTGTTTGGGAATTGTTTTTTGGGAGTCAGCTGCCAGGTCCTTCTCCCATTTTTGCTGGGCTGGGGATTTCACTCAGGGCCTCAGAAGGTACAGAGCAGCACTCTACCAACTGAGCTAAACCTCAGCCAATCATTTTAATAGTGATCAAGAAAAAAGCTGAAATTTTATTTTTCACTTTCAAGAACCATTAAATTCCTATTTTGTCTCAAGTAAGTTGCTTGAATTGGGCTTTCTGTAATGTTCATCATTCCAAGTATTCTCACATTCATTGTCTGTCTGAGTTGAAGCCCATTTTTTATTTTCTGTATGAACATAAAAATGAATAAAACAGATTTTGACCTTTTGAAAAGGTCTATCCTGAGAGACAGAAATATAAACAGGTAATTAAAAACTGATGTAGACATGCGATGAAAGAAATGTGCACATTTAGGGCCTTAAAGTTTTATAGGAAAGCCACTTAATCTAAGTCTTAGGGAAAAAAGAACAGCTGTTTGGACAATGATGTAAAGGAAAGACAAATTTTCTGGATAAAGGGACAGCAAGAATAAAACCATGGTGGGAATAGCATGGTGTGTATTCAACTTCTTTGTTGCTGTAGTATAAACCAATTCCTGTGTGAACTTTTCTGTGATTACTTGGTCTTATACTGTTACAATTTGGTGCTGGAGTCCTCTCCCTCTACCCATGTAGGAATTAAGGGTGCTGGAAATCCTGGGCCCTTGAGAACCCAAGGACTGAGGGCTGGAATGTGGGCCCACAGTCTTACAACTCTAAATGCTGAAAGCAAAAGGCCTATTGTTTTAGGCTTTAAAATTCAGAGACATGTGTCTAGCCACTTGAATTGCAGGTGTATTGCTCTGGGCTTTAGTCACCAGTAGCCTGAGAAATTGGCAGCTTTTATAATTCTTGGCTTCCGACGGCAGTGACTGGCAATAATAGCAGCAAGAAGCAGTAGGCAGTATCTTCTAGTTTTATAGTTCTCATGCAAGCCTCAGAAGCTGGACCCCTTTGCCCTACAGTGACAAGGACTATAGCTCTCAGGTCTATCTAATGTACTGGGATCCCTAGCCTTTTAGAGTGGCTGGTGTTACATATCTCAGACCCAAAGTGTCCAAGACACTTGGTCTTTGAGTCTTGGCAACTCTCTGGAATTCTTCCAGGGACCAGAGCCTATAGTTTTTCATCTTCAGCTCTTCATTACTCTTATTATGTTTGTCACCTTTGCCCTTCATAATTTCTGCCCTTACTGTTCTCTGGAACTTTTTGGTTGCCATCTTGTCACTACTGCCACTGTTAGTGATGCTGCCACCTCATCACTGATACTGCTCCACTGACATTGCTCTGCTGTCACTTCTTTCACCCTCTCTTTGTGTTCCTAAATCAATCTGCTTTATGAGTAATAGAAATCATAAGTAGACAAAAGAAAGAAAATGAAAAAGAAAAAAATGACCTATAGAGAGAAATGTTTTACTGGCTTAATGTTGCAACACTAGGTGGCAGTACAAGAGGGTATCTCTTAACTGGCTCACACAGTAGGTGTGGCAAATTTGTTGGCACTGATCATTGCAGTCCTTCATACTGGGATACTAGAGGAAGTGCAACTCTACTAGCCAAGGCAAAAATGACTGCAAGGTCACATAGAGTTCACTAAGACTTGTGAAGGCAAAAATTCCAGCGCAAGCTATTTTAAAACAATCATGATTGGGAGGTGCCTTTTGGAACTAGGATTGTTATTCAGCAGGAAGCAGCTGTGGCTGTCATGTAGTTTCCTCAGGTTATCTGTAGAGTGTTCAAAGCAACTATTGCTGGCATAAGGGCAGACTGGCTAGCTGCCTGGGAGATAGTCCTTCACTCAAGGCAGCAAGGGCATCAGGGAAGTATTAATTAAGGAGTCAAGTCACCCTGACCCCCAACACCTTAGCCTATTTAAAAGAAGAAAGGTGCTTATAATAAAGACTTATCATTAATATTAACACTGTTTTAATAATATTTAACTTTGCTCTAGTAATGCTAACTCCTGCCTCAGTGCTTCAGGGAAAGAACTATCATCTGTCTCAGTTTCATGACATTCTTCTTGTCGAGTATAAACATATTCTCTCCTCTCAAATAATTTTTCCTCCATGAACCTACTTTCCTCATAGAAATTAAACATAATGAAGGAAGGAAGTATGGGTTAAAATTATAAATGAATACAAACACACATATTGAATTCCATTGATCTGAATATTAAAATCAATTTACTTCTCTTTGTTGTTTTAGGGTTTTTGAAGTGTTTGAAGAGTGATTGACTTGATTATCAATTACTCCAGTACTAAGAAGATTCAAAATGAGTGAGGAGAAATTGAGTATTTGTTATTTGACTTGTATACTTTCACCTGTAATTTATCCTTTAATAAGAATATTTATGTGGTGACAAGAATACAGATGGTTATATTCTTTGTCTAAGTAATTCTATATTTCCTAATTTAATCTAATGAAGTAACTCAATAAAGCAAAAAACTGAAGAAGATATTGAATAGAGACACCCAGTACATTTCTTTGTCTCTGTAAATCTGGAACAAATAAATAGATGAGTGCCTGTAGAAAGATATGGATCATGTAGAAAGGTAATAGAGGACAAAAATAAACAGTAGTCATCTAGGGAACAGGTAAACTGCAGAAATATTGAACTTCCGTATTATGAAGGAAACAATAGACTTTAAACTTGAGCCCTGAAGAAAGTGATAAAGAAAGGGGAAAATCTACACCACAGAATCACAAGAAAAAAGAAAAGGAATGCTTACAGAAGATCCAAAGTTACCCACACCTAATATTTTGCAAAAATAAAGCTTAGGATGGGAGACCTGCATACTGTGCAACAGACAGAAGCCAGAATAGGAATTTCTGTGCTTCTCTAACTTGCTGCCTGGTTTGACAGAGGGAAGCCATTAAAAGAAAGTCTTTGCAGTCAAGCCTCTTGGGTGGAGAAAACAGAAGATCCTGCCTTTTTCTGACTCCAAAACCCCTAACCCTCATCCCTACTGACTGAATGAAGATGATCAAAACCTGGATTAATAAAGAAATTAAGAGATGTCAAGGACTCACACTTAAAGATACATATGTACTTGGGTGGAGTATGCACAGCAGAAGAAAACCAGTAGGTGGATATCTGTGGCAAAGTAGTACTCTGTGGTAGTGGGGAACCATAAGCCCAAGAGAAGGCTAAGAACACACTCAAAAATAACCAAACAGTGGGGAAAAAACCAGTTGAGTGACATATCTATCTTCACATGTGTAAATTGCAACAACAGAAACACAATTATGAAAGAGGAAGGCAATATGATTCTTCCAAAATCTCAATTAACTCTTCAATAACTTAAACCAAAGATACTGAAATAGCAAAAATGCCAGACAAAAAATTCAAAAATTTAATTTTAAAATGATTAATGACCTCAGAGAGAATTCAGACATTCAGACATACAAATGAATGTAACAAGGAAGACAATATAGAACCTGGACAAGAAAGTCAAATATATGAGTAAGAATTTCAGCAAGGAAACTGAGATTCTGAAAAATAAATGTTGGAAAGGAAATACTCACTAAATCAATTAAAAAGCACAAAGAAAAGCACTGTCAATAGACTTGATCAAGAAGAAGAAAGAATATGAAGGATTAAAGATGAAGTGTGAGGAAATATTACATTCAGACATCAATGAAGGAAATAAGTAAACAAGAAGTATGACAAATTTCAAGAAGTCTGGGGCATAATAAAGAGAACAAACCTGAGAATCCATGAGGTAGAAGAAGGAACTGAGGTATAAACTAAAGGTATAGGTAATATATGCAATGAAATAATACAAGAAAGTTTCCCAAATCAACAGAAAGATAAGAACATATAAGTATAGAAGGACTTCAGGGCCCCAAATAGACATGACCAGAAAGTAGCCTATCTACATCATATTATATTATAGCTAAATTGCTAATACTGCAAAACAAATAAACAATATGAAAAGTCACAATAGAAAAACACCAACTCACAATGACAAATTTATAAGAATTACATTAGACCTCTCTGCAGAAACACTAAAATCCAGAAAAGTATAAAATGATATATTTTAAGATTTTAGAGTAAAACATTGCTAGCCAAGATTACTATATCCCAGAAAGTTACCTTTCAAAATTGATGGATACTTTGATTGAGATTGCATTAAATCTTTAGATCATTTTCTATGATATAGCTGTATTCACGATATTAATTATGATGATTCATGGGCAAATCTTTTCCAATAATACCTCTGAGAGAGGATAAATATCTAGAATACATAAAGAATTCAAAACACAAATTAAAGGTGAGATATATGTACATATTCATTTTTCTAATGTAATTTTAATCTCTTTTTCTTCTTTAATTCTCTTTTTTACATTTTGCTGCCTGTGTATCTCTTTTGCTACTTATTATACTTTTGGGGACATTCTTACTTTTTTAATAAGAAATCACTTAGGCTCTTCTTGTTGCTCTTCTTATGTTTCCATAATTTTCATTCATTTTCTTTTTGATTGTGCAATCAGGGATTTTATTTACCTTTTGCTCTTTTCCCTCCATCTCTGTAACATTTATTTCTTTTCTGGATCTTCTAGAACTTACAGAAACTATGCGAAAAAATAGAGGTTGAACAATATACTCAAATAATCAAAGAGTCCTTGAAGAAATCAGGGAGCAAAGAAAAATTCCAAGAATCAAATGAAAATGAAAACACAATCTATAAGAACATTTGTTGTTGTTGTTAGGTGCCGTCAAGTCGGTATCCAACTCATAGCGACCCTCTGTACAACAGGGGAAACACTATTGTCAGTGCTTCTTTTGCTGTTCATAGGGTTCTCAATGGCAGATTGATTTTTGGGAGGGGGTTGCCAGGTCCTTCTCCCAAGCCTACAGTTTCTGGTGTTCCCAGGCGGTCTCCCATCCAGGTACTAACCAGGCCCGACCTTGCTTAGCTTCTGAGATCTGATGGGATCGGATGCCACAGGGCTATAGCTACAGGCACAAGAACATTTAGGATACAATAAAGGGAGTTCTAAGAAGATAGTTCATCAATATGGGTGCGTACATTAAAAAGTCAAAGAGGATTCCAATAAATAAGGATGTACCTCAAAGCCTTAGAAAAATAAGAACAAGAAAAACAAAAACAGTAGACAGAAATAATAAAGACCAGAGTAGAAATTATTGAAATGGAGATAAAAGAACAATAAAAAATGAATGAATCAAAGACTTGGTTCTTTGAAAAGATAAACGAGATCAACAAACTCTCAGTCACACCAACCAAAAGAAAGAGACAGAAAATCCAAACTAATAAAATTAGAGCTATAAAAATAGAACATTATAACAGACACAAATGAAATTCACAGGATCCTTATGGAACATTTTGAAAACTTATATCTCAATAAACAGGAAAATCTAGAAGAAATAAATAAATTTCTAGACACATATTATGTACCAAAAGTAACCATGAACATATAAATTACTTAAAAAAGGTCTATAATGAGTAACAAGATTGAAAGAGTATTAAAGATTCTTCCAAAAAGGAAAAGAGCTGGACTAGAAGTATTTACTGATGAATTTGGTCAGACCTTTAAATAACTAACACCAATGTTCCTCCAAATTATTCCATGAAATAGAAAAAGAAGAAATGCTATAAATTCATTCTACATAGCTAGTATTACCCTGGTACCCAAACTGGAAAAGGACACAAAGAACAAAGAAAACTACAGACTAATTTCCCTAATGGACATAGACACAAAAAATCTATAAAATACTGGCAAACTATATCCAACATCATTTTAGGAAGATCATACACCATGACCAAGTTTCTTTGTTTCCTAGGATGTAAAGGTGGTTCAACATACACAAATTAATAAAGATAATTCAGCACCTAAAGAAAATCTGGGAGAGAAATCACATGATCATCTCAATAAATGCAGAAAATGCCTTTGACAAAGTTTAACATCCCCTCATGATAAAGGCTCTGAAGAACATAGGAGTAAACGGAGTACACCTCAACATAAGACTATGTATGACAAACCTATAGCCAACATTATACCAAATAGGAAAAAATAAAATCATTTCCTTTAAAATCTGAATGAGAAAAGAATGTCTACTCTCTCCGTTCTTATTCAACATGGTGATTGAATTTTTAGCCAAAACATTAAAGCATAGACAAAAATATAAGAGATCCAAATAGGAAAGGAAGAAATCAAATTGTCCTTATTTCCAGATGATATGTTTATACTTAAATGACCCTAAAGATTAAATAGATAACTCTGAGAGCTGAAAAATGCATTTAGTAAAATTTCAGCAGGTTAGAAAGCCAGCATAGAACTGTGTGTGGTGGCGCATGCCCAGTAATGCCAGTGACTTGGGAGGCAGAGGCAGGATGATTGCAAGTTTGAGAACAGAGGCAGTCTGCATAATTTAGTGAGACCTTACTTGAAAAAAAAGTAAAAAAATCAACTCAGGGTGCAGCTCAGTGGTACAGCAGTTGCAAAGCATGCAAGTGTGAGGCCCTGGGTTTAACCTCCAGTACTGCAGGAAAAAGAAAGAAAGATAGAAAGAAAGAAAGAAAGAAAGAAAGAAGGAAAGAAAGCCAAAAAAAAGAAAAAAGAAAAAAGTCAACATAGAAAAGTCAGTTGTTGTCGTTAGGTGAGGTTGAGTCAGATCCAACTCATAGAAACCATATGTAGTGCTGAAAACAACACTCCCCTATTCTGTGCCAGACAAGATCTTATTTATGTTTAAGCCCAATGTTGCAGATAGTGTGTCAGTCCATCTAGCTGAGGGATTTCCTTTGTTGCTGTTATTGACCTGCCACTTTTCCAAACATTATGTCCTTCTCCAGGGATTGATTCTTCCTGACTACATGTCCAAAATAAGTAAGATGAATTGTAGCCATCCTTGCTCCCAAGGAGCACTCTGGTCACACTTCTAGAAGAGATCTGTTGGTTCTTTTGGCAGTCCATGGTATATTCAATACTCATCTCCAGTATTGGAGACCTAATTCAAAAGCATCAATTTTTCTCCTGTCTCTCTTGTTCAATGTCCAGTTTTCACTAACATGTGATGTGATTGAAAATACCATGGAATGAGTCAGGCACACCTTTGTCTTCAAGGTAGCATCTTTATTTTCAATACTCTAAGGTGGTCTATTGACACAGTTTTCCCCAAAGCAATACATCCTTTGATTTCTTCACTGCTGCTTCCATGGGTGTTCTTTTTAGCTCCAAGTAAAGCAAAATCATGGGCAACCTCTATCTTTTCTCCATTTATTTTGAAGTTGCATATGGACCCAGTTGTAAAGATTTTTGTTTTGTTGATGTTTAATTGCAATCCATACTAAAGGCTATATTCTTGGAACTTCATCAGTAAATGTTTCAAATTTTCTTCACTTTCAGCTAATAGAGTTGTGTTGTTTGCATAATTCAGGTTGTTAATGAGTCTTCCTCCAATTCTGATGCTGCATTCTTCCTCATAAAGTCCAGCTTCTCAGATTATTTGCTCAGCACATAAATTGAAGAGTTATGGTAAAAGATACAGCCCTGACTCTCACCTTTCTCTACTTTAATCCAAGCAGTGTTCCCTTGTTCTGTTTGAACAACTGCTTCCTCTGCCTTGTTTAGATTCTTCATGAGCACAATTAGGTGCTCTGGTATTCCCATTCTTTGTAGTATTATTCATAATTTGTTATGATGCACACAGTCCAATGTCTTTGTATGGCCAATAAAACATAGATAAATATCTTTCTGATATAAGCTGCTTTTGTCTAATATTCATTTGACATCAGCAATGATGACCCTGTGTTCCCTGCCCTCTTCTGAATAGGGCTTGATTTTCTTGCAGTTCCCTGTGTACATACACCTGCAGTCACTTTTGAATGATCTTTAGTAAAGTTTTGCTGGCATGTGATTTTGAGGATATTGTTCAATAGTTTCCACATTCAGTTGGATCCCTTTTCTTGGGAATAGGCACAATTATGGATCTCTTCCCATCCGTTGGCCAGATAGCTGTTTCTAAATCTCTTGGTATAAACATGTTAACACTGCCAGTGCTGACTATAGTTCTTAAAACATCTTTATTGCTATTCTGTCAATTCCTGGAACCCCGTCTTTTGACAATTCCTTCAAAGCAGCTTCTACTTCATCCTTCATGTACCATTGGTTCCTCATCATATGCAATCTCTTGAAATGATTGGTCATCTACCAATTCTTTTTTGTATAATGACTGTGTATTCCTTCCATATTCTTTTGATATTTCATGAATCATTTAATATTTTCCCTGTAGAATCTTTCACTATTGTCACTCAAGGCTTGAATTTTTCTTTAATTCTTTGGCTTCAGAAAAACAGAGCATGTTCTTCCCTTTTGATTTTCTGTCTCCAGCTCTTTGCAGGTGTTATTATACTTGATTTTGTCTTCTTCAGCTGCCCTTTGAAATCTTTTATTTAGTTCCTTAACTTCATCATGTCTTCCTTTTACTTTAGCTGCTCAATGTTCAAGGGCAAGTTTCAGTGTCTCTTTTTATATGTAATTTGCTCTTTTCTTTTTTCCCATCTTTTTAATAACCTTTTGCTTTTCTCATGAATGATATCTTGGATGCCATGTCATACCTCTTCTGGTCTTCTCTCATTTGTGTCTAATGCATTAAACCTGTGCTTGAGATGGTCTCTGAACCCAGGTGGGATACACTTAAGGTCATAACTTGGCTCTTGTAAACTTATTCTAATTTTCTTCAATTTCAGCATAAATTTGCATATGAGCAATTGATGGTCTGATCCACAACCAGCACTGGGTCTTCTTCTGACATTTGACATTGAGCATTTCCATTGTTTCTTTCCACAGATGTAGTCAATTTTTTTCCTGTATTTTCCATCTGGTGACATCCATGTGTAGTCACCATCTATGTTGGAAAAAAATGTATTTGCTAGGAAAAGGTAATTGGTCTGACAAAAATCTATCATGTGATCTCCAGCATTGTTTCTGTCACCAAGGCCATATTTTCAAACTGCTGAGCCTACTTTTTTGGTTCCAACTTTTCCATTCCAGTCATCAGTAATTATCAGTATGTCCTGATTGCATGTGTGATCTATTTCAAATTGTAGAAGATGATAGAAATCTTCCCTATCTTCATTTGTGGCCTTAGTGGTGGGTGCATACATTTGAATAATAATCATATTAACTGGCCTTCCTTGTAGGCATATGGATATTATTCTATCACTGACACAGCATTATATTTCAGGATAGATCTTGAGATGTCTTTTTTGATGATGAATGTAACCCCATTTCTCTTTAGTTTGTCATTCCCAGCATAGTAGACCATATGATTATCTGACACAAAATGGCCCATGCTGGTCCATTTAACTCACTGATGCCTAGAATGTCAATGTTTATGTGCACCATTTCTTTTAACAATTTCTAATTTTCCTAGATTCATACTATGTACATTCCATGTTCCACTTATTAATGGATGTTTAGAGTTGTTTCTCCTCATTTTGAGTTATGCCGTGTAAGCAAGTAGAAGTCCCTGGGGCTTTACTCCATTTTTGTCATCAAGGTATACTCTACTTTGAGGAGGAAACTCTTTGCCAGTAATCTTTTGAATTCTTTCCAAACTGAGGGGCTTATTTACCAGCACTATATCTGACAGTGTTTCTCTGCTGTTCATAGGGTTTTCAATGTCTGGTTGTTTTGGGAGTGGGTTACCAGGTCCTATTCCCTAGTCTGCCTTAATCTGAAGCTCAGCTGAAACTTTCCACCATGGGTGACCCTGCTCATATCTGAGATACTTGTGGCATAGCTTTCAGCCTCATAGCAACATGCACGGCCCCATAGTATAGCAAATTCACAGACATGTAGGGGACAAATTCAGTATCTTTTCTATATACCAATAATAAACATACTGAGAAAGATATTGGTAAAGCAGATTGATTTGCAATAGCCAATAAGACAAAAGTAGGGAGAAACCTAACCAAGAAATATAAGACCTTTACAATGAAAAGTTTAAAGCACTGAAGAAAGATACTGAAACAGACATTATAAGATGGAAAATCATTCCGTGTTCATAGATCAGAATTAATATTTGAAAAATGGTTATAAATGATCTGCAGTTTCAATGTAATCTCCATCAAAATTTCAAACACATTCCTCACAGAAACAGAAAAAAAATTCAAAAAATTCATATAAAACCACAAAATAACCCAAATACACATTGCAAGCCTGAGCAAAAACAGCAATGCTGTAGGTATCACAATACCTGATTTCACATTATACTATAGTCATGGTAAAAAAGACCACGGTACTGGCATAAAAACAGGAAGATAAACCAAGTGAATTGAGGACCTACAAATAAATCTGTGCACTTACAATCACTTGATTTTTGACAAAAGTGCCAAAAACATATGGGGAGAAAAGACACTTTCTTCAATAAATGGTGTTGGGAAAATAGTATATCTACATAGAAAAGTATGAAACTAGATCTGTATTTCTCATTCTGCCAAAAAAGTTAAAAATCCACTCAAAATGAATCAAAGACCTAAATCTATGACCCGAAATTTCAAGATTACTAGAGGAAAACAGGGAAAACACTTTCAGATATAAGGATAGGCAATGATTTTCTGAATATGGCTCTCATAGCTCAGGGAATAATAGCAATAATTGACAAATGGTATTGCATGGAATTAAAAAGCATCTGCACAGCAAATGAAATAATTAACAGAATGAAGAAACAGCTAAAAGAATGTCAGAATATCTTTGGCAGTTATTCATTTGTCATGGGGTTAATATCTAGAATATATGTTGTTGTTGTTAGTTGCTCTCAAGTTATAAAGAACTCAAAAAATTAAATACAAAACAAACACATAAATAATCCAGTCAATAAAAATGCAAATGTATTGAACAGATCATTCTCAAAAGAAGAAGTAGAAATGGCCAATAAATGTATGAAAAAAAATTTAAGAACCTTTGCCATCAGGGAAATGGAAATTACAACTACAATTAGATTCCATGTTATCCCAGTCAGAATTGCTAACATCAAGAATATAAACAACAGTAAATACTGGTGAAGATGCAGGGAAAAACAACCCTTATACACCACTGTTCAGAATATAAATTAGTCCAGAAACAATGTAAATATGTATAGAGGTTCTTGTTGTTAGATGCCATGGAGTCAGGTACCACTCATAGTGACCCTCACGGAACTTGCAACCACTGATTGTTTCAGGATTGCCTCAGGAGTGGATTTCCACAACCTTCTTCCACTTTTGTGGTGATGAGAATCGAGCCTGGGACCTCAGAGACTGTAGAGTGGTGCTCTACCGACTGAGCTAAATCCCAGCTCATAGATGTCCTTAGAAAAACTAAAAGCGCAGAAAAATCCTATGATCTTGCTATATCACTCCTGAGTATATGCTTGAAGGAATCTAAGTTGGATAACAACAGAAATATCTGCATACCCATGTTTATTGCAACATTATTCACAATAGCCATGTCATGGAATCAACTGAAGTGACCATCAACTATATATATATAAAGTGCGAGAGAGAGAGAGAGAGAGAGAGAGAGAGAGAGAGAGAGAGAGAGAGAGAGTTTTATTCAACCTTAAATAAGAATGAAATTATGTCATTTGCAGGAAAATGGATAGAGCCAGAGAACATATTAGGCGAATCAAACCAGACTCAGAAACACAAGTATTGCATGTTTTATCTCATATGCAGGATCTAGATTTAAAAAGAAAATAAGACATGAAAAGAGAAAACGCACGATTTGTGAAGAGGAGGGGATCACCAGAAGTGGGAAGGACAAGAGAGGGTAATGGGAGTGAATATAATCAAAGTACATAACACACATATGTTAAAATGTATTGAAACATTTTGTACAATGAATATATGAATTTTTTAAAAGATGCTGATATTCTTGAAGATTGTTTAATAGAAGCTAAAATTACTATAATATACTCTAAGTAAGCCTGGCAAAACTTCCACTAATTTAATTTTTATTGAATTACTCTTGAAATACTTATAATCTCAGAAAGTGCAATTGTTTTGGAGCAAATGCTTTTAGTTATCAACAGTGCCAAAAACTATTTATTCAGTGAATTTATATATTTTTACTGACATAGAAAAATAACATTTTCAAGAACTTATTTTCCACCTCTATAAAATTCAATTATTCCTCTAGATTTCATAGGTGAATTTACATATGAGCTCCATTAAACCCTCAATTTTATTCTTTTTCCATGTGAAGTGGTTCAGCTCTGTACCTCTTGGAAGCTAGGCAAGGGCTGTCCCCACTGAGCTATATCCTCAGTCATTTTTTGTTTCATTAGTTTATTTTCAGAGACAAGGTCAGAATTGCATGGGCTACGTGTGACCTCAAACTTGAGTTCCTCCTACTTCAGCCTCCTGAGTAGCTGGGAGTATATACATGTGCCACTGTGCCTGGAATAAAACCTTCAAAATTTAGTATTATATAATAAGTTCAAGCATTTTTACGGATATAATATGTTGCATAGTTAAACCGTGGCATGCCCTGGCACATCTATAGACATGGCTGACTCTTAGCAAAATACTAAATCTCTTCTGATTCAAAAGAGATACGCCCTTTCAGATGCTTTATGTCTCTTCTTGGGCACCTTCATACCTATTGGTTTGATGTGAACTCCGTGCCTATTTTTCTAGGGCTCTCTGTTCTTAATTTGGGCAGGATCCACTGATTGTATGTAGACCTAACTCTTCTTTCTTTTTTCCATTAAATACTCTCTCTCAATCAAATCATTCTCTTAAAATCCTGTTGGTGCCAGTGGGATAATGATTTGTACCAAATTCATAGATGTTAAGTACATTACACTTCTTAAGTAACACAATCTTATTTTCCACTTAAAATACAGAATTTTCTCAATAATTACCTGAAGGTTTTACTTTAAAGGTCAGCAGTTTTTATATAAGAGCAAACCAGAAGAGCAATACAGTGAATATATATCTTTAGGTATGCTTTTTAGATCACTTAGATCATATAAGTGGTATGATGTATTATGTTTTCACACAAAAAAACAGGTCTTCTCATGATATAAAAATTAGTAGAGGGAGTTAATATGGAAATTATTAGCCACATAATTCTTACATCAAAATTGAGATTGTAGTTTTGGAATAAAATTCAACTTATGTTTAATGCAATTTTGTAAATTATTACCAATGTTGTTAAATATGGAAATTAGTTTTATCAACTGTTACTGGAAAATCTATTTTAAAAACAATAATAATGGCTTGGTCTCCAACAAAGCATTGCCATTATAAATGGATTCTAAGCTTCATATGACCAGGGGTGAGTTGGGGAAGGAAACAGGGTTGGTAGTATCTCAGACTTGATTGTCTACAAACCTGAGTCCACACTTCAATTTTTAAAAATAAAATTAAAAATAAAGCTTCCTAGCCCATGCCATGTTATATTTTTCTTCAAGATGTGATTTTTTCACTATCAATTTATATCATGCTTTCTGAGAATTTTGACTACAATGAAAGTTGAAAGCAGCTGGTAAACAATTCATAATATAATATCACCATTTGTAGACTTAAATGTGGTTATTATAGCATTATAGTG
The DNA here is from genome assembly GCA_007922755.1 of Pedetes capensis. Classification (NCBI taxonomy): domain Eukaryota; kingdom Metazoa; phylum Chordata; class Mammalia; order Rodentia; family Pedetidae; genus Pedetes; species Pedetes capensis. The sequence goes on along the minus strand of VMDO01011538.1, from coordinate 42,697 downwards.
CTTCTTTACAATCAATTGAAATAATTTCCTTGCTTTTTTGGGATCACAATTTGTCTTCCTTCTATCTTATGGGCTTTCTGTAAATTCTCTAGATTCTAGTTGCCCAAAATTTAACACACCATTTTAGCATTGCCCTGATGAAAGAAAATTGTTGTTGAAATATTCTTGCAATTTTTAATCAGAAGCTCTACATTTTATGGCATATTTCAGCATACCAAAATCCTAAAATAATACTGCTGAGCTGAATTATTGTTCCCTGTGATCTCTAGGTTGTTTTCTGCCATATTTATACTTAATTAGTCATTCCTTTTCTTTTATGTATCATGTTTTCCCTTACTCTACTTCCTGCTTTATATTTGACCTCAATACTTTCATTACTTCTGACTACTCTTCCAACTTGTCAAAGTCAATTTGAATTATAATCTTCAACCCTAAAGGGCTAGCCAACTCACACATTTATTCTTCTAGGTCACTGATAAAATATATAAAAGTATACTCAATCGACAACCTCTGAAATAGTTTTTACTACTTTGGCATAGTAGTTATTAATGGCACAGTGCTAATTGGAAACATTTCTGTATACAACACAATTAAGTGAACAATGACAAGGTTATAGCTATCGTCCTATATCAATCCGTTTGCTTTCCTATACTCCATAATCACAAGTGATCCTTTTGACCTTTGCTCACAAGTTCAATGTTTGAAAAATAAATTGAATGTCAAAGAACATTAAATATCATACTTTCATTTAAAATGTATAGCTTATTATAGGAAGTTACTATAGCCACCAGTGTCTTGATACTTACTAAATATGAAGGTAAAATGAAGTAACCAAATTCAGTAATTCAGTGTAATTCTAATTACGGCCACTCAAATTGAATGAGATAACTGCAATAAGAATCATGGTGCAAACAGTTACAGGGAAGAGATGATGAAATAATTTCTTCATGTGAGCAGTCTCATTATTCCCAGTAAACATAGAAAATGATCTTTAGAAATCTTTATTTTAAAAAAATCCTTAAGAAGATAATGCAATAACTTTATGAACCAAGTGCTTTCAGAAAATTATTATTAGAAATGGTCTTCCCAAGTTGGGTATGGTGGTGCATGCCTATAACCTGTAATCCCATCAACTCAGGAGGCAGATGTAGGAGGATCACAAGTTCAGGACCAGAGGCAATCTGTGTAATTTAATGAGATTCTGTCTCAAAAACAAAACAAAACAAAATACTGGGGGTGCAGCTCAGTGGTACAGCCCTTACAAAGCATGTAAGCATGAGACCCTGGGTTGAACCCTCAGTACCACCAAAAAAAAAAAAAAAAAAAAAAAAAAAAAAAAAAAAAAAAAAAAAAAAAAAAAAAAAAAAAAAAAAAAAAAAAAAAAAAAAAAAAAAAAAAAGAAAGAAAGGAAAAAGAAAAAAGAAAGAAATGGCATTTCCATCCATGCAATGATTCTGAGTAATATTTGTATGCATGCAATGTCTAACTTGAAAGTTTTAACAAATCATTGATCCATATTTTGAATTACCTTTACTTTTGAATTGTGAGACTTTCTTGTGGAAAAATTAACTTGCTCCAGGTTAACACACCTTTGGATCTTCTATTTATTGGATGGCAGTTATTTTTCAGCCTCCTTTGCCGATTCTTCTTCATCTCCCTAGCCTTTTAAAATGTGAAGAGTTCAGAGCCCTCTATGTGGGTATCCACTATTTTTAATCAAATTTTATTGGCCTAATTTATCCAAACACACACACACACACACACACACACACACACAATGTGTGCGTGTGTGTATATGCTTATCTTCAGATTAAACCTTTTCCTTTAACTCTTCCAACTAATCATTAAATTCTACTTCACTCACAACACTCAGACATGTTTGGACCTTAAGACATTTGTATTTCTTTTTTTCTTAGTCTGAGACTCTGTTATCCCAGTTATGAATATGCTTGTCTCTTTTACTTTTTCACACACTCCAAAGTGACCTAAAGAATACGATCTTCCCTGACCACTCAAATTTAAAATTTCATATTCCTCATCTCCAACTAGAACTCCCTATTCTCCTTATTTGTTTTATTTTCTCTTTATATCTAAAATAATATGTGGTTTTTCTTTAATTATTTTGACTCCTGTCACTAAATCAGAATGTGGACAATTTTACTCAGTTTTGTTTAATGCTGTATTTCTAATGCTTAAAATGGTGCAGGGCTCAAGGTAGGATTTCAATAAAAACTGAGTTGATGTTGTTAGGTGACATTGAGTCAGGTCCAACTCACAGCAACCCTATTTACAACAGAACAAAGCACTACCAGACATTCTCCTTGCTGGCACAATTGTCAATGCTTCTCTGCTATTCATAGGGGTTTTGATGGCTGATTGTTTCAGGAGTGGGTTGCCAGGTCCTTCTCTAAAGCCTGCAGCTTCTATTATTCCAGGCATCTCCCATCCAAGGACTAACCAGGCCTGACCCTGCCTAGCTTCTGAGATCTGAGGAGATTAGAAACCAGGGTGGAATAACAAAGGTAGAGCATAAAATGTGGTTCAGATTATATTCTTCCTCAGATTAAATGCCTAGCTTCAACTTTTTAGTTATGTAATGAACAAGTAACTTAAGTACATTGAGGTTTGCTTTCCTTTTCTTTAAATGAGTAGATAATAAATTCTACCTATATTAATTTTCTAAAACTATCATAATGTAGTACTACAGACTTCTTGTTATTGTTAGGTGCTGTAGAGTCAGGTATGACCCATAATAACCCTATGTATAGCCCAATGAAACACTCCCTGATTATGTGCCAGGCACACAATCTTATTTATGTTTAAGCCTATTGGTGTAGACACTGTGTCAATCCATGTAGTTTAGGGTTTTCCTTTTTTTCTTTGACCTACTACTCTCCAAAACACAATGCCCTTCTCGGGGATTGTTCCCTCCTGTCTACATGCCCAAATTACATAAGAGGCAGTCTAGCCATCTTTGCTTCCAAGGAGCACTCTGGTTGCACTTCTAGGACAGATCTGTTGTTTCTTTTGTCAGTCTATGGTATATTCAATGTTTGTCTCCAGCACTGTAATTCAAAAGCATCAGTTCTTCTCCTGTCTCCCTTGTTCAATGTCCAGCTTTCACAACCATATGATGCAAATGAAAGTACCATGGCATGAGTCAGGTACACCTTCATCTTCACTGTGACACCTTTATTTTTCAATGATTTAAAGAGATCTTTTGCCACAGCTGTTCCCAAAACAATGTATCTTTTGATTTTCTGACTGTTGCTTCCAGGGATGTTAATTGTAGAACCAAGTAGAGCAAAATTGTGGGCAACCTCTAGCTTTTCTCCATTTAATGTTAAGTTGCATACTGACACAGTTATAAGGACTTTTGTTTTGTTGATGTTGACAATACACTCAGTGGTCCAAAGCAACTGGAACTCCTTCACTACTTTTAGGGGGCCAAAGTTCTAAAAATGTTAACAAGGATCTGCTTCCTCTCAAAAATCTGAGAATCTATCCTATATTTCTCTCTTAATTTGTGGTTTCCAGAAATGCCTGCCATTTTGTTTGTAGCTGCATGAATTTAATCCTTGCTTTCATTAATTTAGGGAAATATCACCTCCATCTTTCTGTGATTTCAACCCCTCTCTCTTCATAAGGACAACTCTAATAGGATTTAGTTCCCACCCAATCTAATCCATTATGAGTTCATCTTAATTTTGTCTGCAAGGACTTATTTTCAAATAAAGTCACATTCAGGTCATCATAATAAAAATCACAATAGTAAAAAAATATTTTAAAATAGTGTATCTGTTAGTATATACTCTCTGCTATGTGCTATTCTGTGATTTACATGAGCTATGTCTTAGAAGCTCAGCAGTAATTCAACTGGTAAGTATTAGTGTTTTCTCTTGAATATTTATGTTAAATGGACACCCAGAACAGTAATAAATAACCCAATGTTACACAGTTAGTAAGGGAAAGAGCCAGAGCCTTGAATTCTGTACTAGAGATCTAGCTTTTCTTTAGTATACTATACTACTTTTTGCTAATATAACTCCCCTTTATTCTCTAAATTTTCCCTCTAAATCATAAATTCTATAACAGCTAAGCACATGCCTCTTTTCCTCTCATGGTGTACTCAGTTTCTAGCATATTTCCTGGAATCAAGTAGGGGCTTTAATTTATTTAAGTAATTATTGGCTACATTTTTAATAGGTAGAAGGTGATATGCTCCATACATACAAATAAATATTGAGTAAAATCCTTGGTTTTGATTAAAGCACAAGCCTGAAATCTATGATTATTATCTGAACATTGTGTATATATTACCAGTTGATCCACTATGAAAACTATTTAAGACATTTTATAATCAATAGTACAATTAGTACCTGATGTGAAATATTTCTTAAATATTGAGTTTAGAATATTACAATCATAAATGCAACATTTCCATTTAATTGTACCTACTCTCCTTAGGCATTTCATATTCTTTTGCTTCTGTATTACTTTATAGTAGGAAAGACTATGCCAATAATCATGGGCAGTAGTGCACATTTACATTGGTCAAATATTTTTAGGTGACTTTCACACAGAAAACATCAAAATAGGCTCTTGCTATGTACTGTGAGCAAAACTATCACTCATTATTCCAGGAAGATCATATATAATAAATTTATGTGAAATGCCTAGATCTAAGTTCCCTGAATTTATTAACGTGTTAGGTGAGGATATGAAGCAAATTACTTACTGTAAAGTATTAGTTTGATAATTGACAATATTGTAATATGAAAGAAAGATATCACACATGCATATGCATTTAAATGAATCTACATGTATACTCTAGAATGACATAGAGAAACACTCAAAATATAGTAAGAGTCAGCACATAAGTTGTTGTTCTTGTTGTTGTTAGGTGCCATCGAGTCCTGTCCAACTCACAGGGACCCTCATAGGGTTTTCAATGGTTGGTTGTTTTGGGATTGTCTCAGGAGGAGATTGCTATGTCCTTCTCCCATTTTTGCAGTGCTGGGAATACAACCCGGGACCTTAGAGACTGCAGAGCAGCACTCTACCAACTGAGCTAAATCCCAGATCCCATACATAAGTACATGAAGAGAAAATATATCTATCATTATTTCCAGACAGCATGATGTAAAAGGTATAGAAAAACAGGTAAATTGAACAAAATAAAGAATTAGAAATGGACCTCTCACGTATGGAACTAGATCTACAACGAAATGGTGAAATTGAGTCAAGAAAGCTGGTAGTTAAACAACTATAATAGGAACACTCACTTGCTCATTTTTATGGAGGAAAGGATCCACTGATAAGAGTAAAGGAAAAAAATACCCAAGATGCTTTTGAAGCCTTTTTCCAATTGTCTTGATGAAAAGCCCTTGGATACTTTTATCTATTCTAATCTCATTAATAAATGTTTGTTCAAACACACACTCCTGTCCTAAACAAATGCTTTCTCCAGGAGAGTTGTCTAAATCTTTCCACTCTGTTTTTTTGTTGTTGTTGTTTACGGTCCCACGTAAAGCTGACTAAATGCTGCCAATAATACTGTAGCTGCAGCCTGAATGTTTTGTTATTTTAAAATTTCCTCCACCAAAGTAGTTTATTCCATCATTGTTAAATTTGGTCATCCACAAAATCTTAGGCCATGAACACAATGCTCTTAGGATTTTTGTTTGTTTGTTTGTTTTATGCCTTGATGTAAAAAGGGTGTCCATTTGTCCAATGCCTGCAGCCCTAGCCCTGTGGCATCCGATCCCTTCAGATCTGGGAAGCTAAGCAGGATCAGGCCTGGTTAGTACTTAGATGGGAGACCACCTGGGAACACCAGATACCATAGGCTTAGGAGAAGGACCTGGCAGCCCACTCCTAAAAATCAATCTGCCATTGAAAACCCTATGAAGAACAGAGAAGCACTGACAATAGTCTTTCACCTGTTGTACATAGGGTTGCTGTGAGTCTGCCACCAACTTGAGGGCACCTAACAACAACAACATTTGTCTAATACCCAGTGGAGATCGCATTTCCACCTGAGACTTCATCAGCATGGTCCATATTTCTAGTAGTACTCTGTTCATGAGTATAAGCATTTAAGCAAAACTCTAAAATGTCTTAGTTCTTCTATAGTCTCCTTGTCTTTGAAACCTTCACCAGATCATTCATAGTGCTCTGTTTAGAGTGTCCTAGGATTCTTATGGCTTCGTCCTCTCAAACTCTTCCACACTCTGCATATGGACAAGCTCCAAAGATACTTCTGTGTTTTCAGATGTAGTTATAGTAATCTCCCCACTCCTTGGCCTCAATTTCTTTGTTGGGCTCTTTTCTTTCACTATAATGAAATACTCCAGGCAGGCTAACTTGATAAAGAGAAGACTTTTATTTACCTCTTTTTAGAGGTTCAAAATGATGCCACCAGCATCTACTCTGATGTGAGTCTTTTTGGCTGCAACACATTATGGTGGGTGCCGAAGGGATCAATCTTAAAACATGAAGCCAACATAGTTGGGATCCCCTAATCCTTTCCAGGGGGTGCCCCCAATAATTGAAGGGTTTCCCATTAGCCTCCATTCTTAATGCCCCATCATCTCTCAGCAATTGTACAGTGGAGACCAAGCTTCCGACATATGAAGATTTGGGAGACATTCCATTCATAACCAAATGGTAACAGTGCTTGTACAAAGGAATTCTCAGGCATTGGTTTCTTCTTCTGAGAAAGGAAGAATACATCTTTATATTTTCTAGGATAGATATGAGAATTGAATGAATTAATTCAAGTATCTTATTTCAACAGTACTGATATATAGGTGGTAACAATAGTGAGTATCATTTTTATTTGTAATTTTAGATAATACATTTCATATACATTAATTAATTAATTTAATGAGGCAAAGATAATAGTATTCATTCACTTCAGTTTTATCTACTTCTTTCAAGTTATATGGAAGATGTTTGAAAAAATCATTACATATTTCTAAAAGATTGTTTTTAGTTTTCTGCCATTGTTGTTAGTTGTTGTTAGGTGCCGTCGAGTCGATATCCGACTCATAGCGACCCTCTGTACAACAGGGGAAACACTATTGTCAGTGCTTCTCTGCTGTTCATAGGGTTTTCAATGGCAGATTGATTTTTGGGAGGGGGTTGCCAGGTCCTTCTCCCAAGCCTACAGTATCTGGTATTCCCTGGCGGTCTCCTATCCAGGTACTAACCAGGCCCGACCCTGCTTAGCTTCTGAGATCTGACGGGATCGGATGCCACAGGGCTACAGCTGCAGGCATTTTCTGCCATAGTGTTCAGTAATACTATTTATAAATCAATTTTTCACTATTTTACTTTTTACCTTTACAAAATAGTTTGTAATCATAGGCTTGTTCTGAAGTCTGTTTTGTCAGATTTTAATATTACTATTCTTGCTTTTTTAAACATTATGCCTGATAGAGCTTTGTCAGACTTTTTCATCTTTTACTTATTATTTGCATTTCAGTGTATAACTTCTAAATATCATGTTTTTTGTTTTATTATTTTATTATAAACATTTCAAAGATGTTTTTCTTCATGTTTTTATGGGCATGTTATTTTATCTGTACTAGAATTAAATATTTACTAAACCCTCCATCATGATTCTAGGGAACTTTCACTTCTCTTTCCTTTTCCCATCCTCAGCCAACTTCTAATCCATTAATGCATATCAGTTTTAGGTCATTTGGTTTTTCTTATAGTTTTTAAATCACAAGCATAAGTAGTCACTGTACTATAATTTCTAATGATATCACCATTAGCTTTTAATTAAATATAAAATTAATTTAATTTATTATCCATAATTTTTGAACTATTTATTTCCCTATCTATGTTCCATTAAATTTTTATTTGGTTGGAGTACTTCCTTTAGAAAAATGGAGGGATTAATTATTCCTGAGCCACTTAATATGTAACATTTCTCAAGTGCTATATGATCTGGGTTTAAATCCAGAAATACCTCTTCCTAGCTCTGTAATGACTCAGTTCCTAGGTTTCCTTTTCTGTAAAATGTTGGATTTAAATGAGACATTCTTTATATATCCCTTAAATCATTAGCTGGAAAAGTAAGCACGAGTTGTTTTATAGTTAGTGCTATAAAATATTCCAGAATATTTTATCTTCCAGTGTTGCAGATAGGCAACTGAATGTCAATCTTATTCTCATTTTTAGAGACAATGTGAACTCATATCTGGAAACTTTAAAATTCTCTTTACCTTGGTTTCATGGATTGAATTTTCATGTTACTTTAAACTTCGTATGTTGAAGCACTAAACTGCCATGTGAGGCAGTATTTGAAAATAGGATGCAATTAAAGTTAGATGATGTCATTAAGATGGTGCTCTGATCCAAAAGAACTAATGTTCTTGCAAAAAGAGACATCAGGGGGCACTCTTCACTTTCTACCAAACACATACTCCTGCACTAAGAACTCACGTGAACACATCTCAGCACACCAGCCATCTATAAGCCAAAAGAAGAGTTCTTATAATGAAAGCTACCTTGCCAGTATCTTGATCTTGGATATACCAGCCTTAAGAACTGTGAGGAAAAATTCTATTGTCTAAGATACCCAGTCTATTGTATTTTGTTATGGCAGCATGGGAAGACTAATTTCCCTCACTAATCCACCATTTAACACTTCTTTGCATTTCCTCTCATCTTGGCTTGTATTTTGTAGTAAGTCCAGAAGTCATCTCATCTATTTTCATATGAACTTCTTCTTTCCTTCCTTCCCTCCTTCCTTCCTTCCTTCCTTCCTTCCTTCCTTCCTTCCTTCCTTCCTTCTCTCCTCTTTCTTGCAGTAGTGAGGAGTTGAACCCTGGGTCACACACATGCTTCACAAACACTCTACCACTAAGCTGCACCCTTAGACCATTTTTTATCTGGAGACAAGTTCTTTCTAAATTACTCAAGCTGCTTTGGGCTTCGAACTTGTGATCCTCCTGCTTCCATCTCTGGAGTCGCTGAGATTGAACATGTATGCCACTGATCCTGGCAGATTTTTCTAATAGTTCTATCATTTACTGATGTTTCAAAATTCATTTCTCATTAAGTATCAGGACTATCTAATAGGCATCCGCTGAACTTTCAAGATAATTGGAAACTATATATCATAAGTTCACATCAAATACTATATCTAATAGGTTTTATGTCTATGATGGCTAAAGTTAAGCATGTCATATTTCTTTATGTGTTTCTTAAACGTTACAGGGGGAATGGCTGTAGTAATATTTTTTCTAAAAATTATTGTTCTTCCCTTAATGTTTTAAATAAAATCTTCCTATCAGTGAAACAGTGGATTCTAATACTGATCTTCTCCTCTCCTGTACACTGTACAAGTAACATGTGTTTAAAAAAGAGAGGAAAAATATGGTAGTGAAAGAATCCATTCTTAGTGCTATTTGCAATAATTGCAAAACATTCTCATGTTGACATTGAAGACTTAAAGATATCAGAGTTAAATCACATGTATTTGCCTTCTATTAATACAATAATTTTATGAATAACAGTTTAGTAAACTCAAAATAAAAAACTCATACTAACATAAATAGTTCAAAATGACTCAAAATAGAAAATTCTTTTGTAGGCATATAGAATAACATAGATATTATCTACTTTAATATCTTTGCATAAACTCAGTGAATATCTTTTTTACAAAAGTTTTGAAGTGTCAAGAAATCATAGAAGTTCTTGGAAAATAATATAATTTTGTATCAGAAATATCCATAGTGGAAATAGAAAAAACAGCAAAAGACTAAAGCAGCATTAAATAACCCTCTGTAGAATAGAATCTTTATTTTTTTAGATATAGAGTTGTAAGAATTTGTACAATCTTTTGAGCTCCACCCACACCCCATCCAATGCTACTGCTTTCTTCAAAGGAAGTGCATGCTTTATCTTCTTGACAGAACAAATTGACGGGAAAATTACATAACCCTCCCAGCAGATGTTTTTTCTCATGTTGTTTGGGAATTTATACCATGGTGCAGTGTTTCCAAGACCCATGTGGAGATAGGTTTGCTTGCAAGATGCAACTGATGCATGTAAAGTATAATACAATGTACAGAAAAGATGCTAGATATCCTCGGTTATATAGTCAACTTCAGCTGATGCTATAAAACATTGTTCTCTTTCCTGATACTTAAAAATTACTAGGCAGCAAAATAATTTAAACTAATCATATTAGCTGTTCAAACACTAAGCATTTTCTTACTGAAGTACAATTGTAAGATCCAAATTTCTGGGAATGTGTTTGCATGATGAATGTATCTTAAAGCCAATGGCAATAAAAAAATAGGAAAATCAAGTTAATTTTGACTTCCTGTGACTTGAATCATATATATATATAGCAGAATGGCATACTACTCTGTGCAAATCAGGTGGTGTCTTCAAAATAATAAGGTACATCACTGAGTTAAGCATTTATCAAGCAAACAGTATCATCCTCTATCTCTGTGAATAGCATACTGCAATTTACTCTCACTCATGGCCAAATGACATCAAGCTACATAGTGTGCTTCTCTGTCTAACATGGTAAACTTAAAATTGTATTTCATCCATTTCTTTTTTAAGCTTAGAAAAAATATTTTTGCCATGTAGTTATAAATACAAAAAGTAATGCAATCAGCTTTTTAAAAGGTCTAGTAAGTTTTTCATTAAAATATTCATAATAACTTTTCAGAGGAGATATTTACAGTTCTAGCACATGGAAAATTCTCAGAAAATTTTTTCAACAAATGGTATTTTCACTAAATCAATAATTTTTAGAGGGAAAGGGTAGTAAGCCACTCCAGAATTGGGAGAAAATCTTTAAAAAAATTCTGGAGGTCATGGTGCATCAGAAAAAAAAATCAAGATGTCATTGGAGTGAAGTGGTTTGATGATATGCTACCATGATCCACAGAGAGGCAACTGTTCTATAGGTGATTGTTCATTACATAAGTCTAATGTCTACTAACTTGAAAATTAGATTCATAAAAGTCATACTTCATAGATATCATGGTCAAAATGACAATGGTCAATCAAAATTTACTAGCTCAATCTAAATTAAAGTTCACTTTTAAGTGAGGTTTAGATTTTGATGAACTCTTCCAAATATTTATTTAAACACAGTAAAAAGAAGTAATCTTTTTTCACCTTTCCTTTCTTACTTAGTCAGGTATTTGTATTCATAAAAAGCCCTACTTCCAAAATATTTCAGTTTTACTTTGGGCTCTCCTATTAGAGTCTTCATTATATAAATCATTCTCTGGATGTCATCTTCTCCATTGGTAATTTACAGATATCATTGTTTCTTTCTTTAGAATGGAAAGGAACTTTGGAGAAATCAAGACATGGGGTCTTTGGGAAGGTTTAAATCTCACATGAAATAATCTGGCTTTTTTATTCTATGAGTAAGGGACCTCTTGTGTTTTCTTGATCATGGAATTAAAGTAATTTGCCGATAATACTTTGAGGCAAGAGGTTTAGAAATAAAAGCAAAGTTAACTAATAAAACTTTATTTATGGAATTAATTATAGGAAAAATAATATTAACACTTATCATGATATTATGAAATAGATTAAAGGGAAAATTAGTTGACAATAATATGCAAAAAGTGACTTTCTTCGATTCCTACTTCATTTGTCAAGATGCAAAAGATTTTCTTGAAATGTTCTATTTTATTTTATAGTTCCTGAAGAGCAATGTCTCAGTCAGCTTGGGCTGCCATAAAAAAATATCATAGATGGAGTGACTTAAAAAACAGAAATGCTTTTTAGCACAGTTATAAATACTAGAAATCCAAGATCAATGTTCCAGGAGAAGTTTTGTCTGGTAAAGGCTTTCCTGTTGGGTTGTAATGGCCTTTCCTTGGTATATATGGATGGAGAGAAGAAGGAGGGGGAGATAAAAGATAGACAAAGACACACACACACACACACACACACACACACACACACACACACACAGAGAGAGAGACAGACAGTCAGAGGGAAAGAGATCTGTTTCTTTTCCTCTATTTATTTAATCTACCTGTCCTTTTGAATTCAGACCTCATCCTTATGAATTCACTCAACCTTAAATATTTCTTCATAGCCCTTTCTCCTCTAAAGACTATTCCATTAGGGCTTCAACTGATGAGTTCTAGACTGGAGGGCTTACTTCAATTCATATAACAAGCAAATGCTTTTTATTGTAATAAGACATGGGTTAATAGAAAATGTACTGTTTTCATATGCTCCTATTATCAAAGCATATAAATCCCTTCAGTTTCAAAATTTATGTAATTGTCAGTGATTCTATCATTTAAATTTTATTGCATTGCCATTTTTATCCTATAGAATATGAATAGTTAAATCCATTGAATTTCTGAGAACATTTATTATTATAATTGTGCTATCAGCTTTATGCCAAGAATACTCAGCTTAGCAGTCAAACCCTCCAAGACTCACTCCAAAAATTAGAATACCTTTAAATTGTTGTTTAAACTGCAGCAAATAGTGTAATTTCTTTATTTATTTTAAGTGCACTGTCAGTAAATGATATATATCATATACTTTCTGGATAATTATAACATCTGGCACTGTTCTTTTCTTTAGATGCTGTGAATACTATGTCACATGAATATAAAGTTCTAAATAATGTAAGTATGCTAAGCATCACCCCATCATTATTTGGCACTGCAAATGCTTCACAAAGTACAGATGTTTAATCCAAGTGTGGTAAATATCCAATCTTTCAGTGTTTCAGAAAATAATATGTGGACAATACAAATACAAGAAAATAAATGGCCCATCACCACAAAGAGTAACATTGATTCTAAATTATGATACAATATCAGAAAATATTTATAAATAGTTCCATGAGTCCATACTTTCCTAGGAATCAAATATGTAAATATAGCATTTGTTATTTATTTTTTCAATATACTTTCTTTTCTATCACCCTGTACAAATTACTGAATCTAATTTTACATATCTATCATCTGTCAAATCATGAATATCATCATTTTATGGAATTAAGTTCTTGCTTTGGTATTTTACAATTTACATAAAATAATGATTCTTAAGTTTGCAAGCATCATCCCCAAAATGACAGTGAGAGGTGAGAGGTACTTTCATTTTATCTCAAAAGCAATCACTCTTAGCTGTATAAAAAAGCTTCCAGATAAAGGGAACAAAATTATCCACAAAATTAATGGAATAATTGTTGCAAAACAAAAGAAAATTTGTCCAACTCCATTACAATACTAAAATATGTACTTCTAAATTCATGTGGTTTTTTCTGATTGCAGTTTATTGTGTATATTTCAGCAAAAGAAATTTCTTTTATTTAGAGTTCTCTTCACCCACACCCTGTGACTGATTTAGATTGCTTTATGTAACTCTTTGACTTGAAATATATTATCCATCAAATCTTTTTCAAATCAACTGACTAGGATGCACAGTCAATTTGGTATGGGATCTTTCTGTTTTAATTCACATCTATTTCCATACTCCAGCATGTATGTTTGTTCAGCAAGCTTTGATTTTGTCTGATCATCAGTTCAATTATTTACACATCATTTAAATTTTAATAACTTAAATCATAGGAATTTAAAGAATAATGGAGTTAAATTGAAGCTAGTAAATATTCTCTTGGTAGAAATATTCACACAAAATATGTTAACCCTACCTGGACAAAACTTCTGTGGTTATGGTGAATTTTGTTATATTCTGAGAAAAGACTGCTTCCAGCCTATAGTGTTCTGGCATCAGGAAAGTTAAGTCTGATAAAGGAACAGAAATGAATTTATAGAAATAATTATAAGGAAAATGCAAACAGGGACTCAAGTCTATAACAATCAAAGAAAGAGAATAGAAGTAACATCTTTTAACTATTGAGAATCAAGCCATTATTTTTTCCTCACATTTTACCTTTGAGAAGATATAGTTAGCATTTATAATTACTATGAAAATCCATAACAATTGACTAGATCATGGTTTCTTGTTGAATGCACTCCTCGCTGACCCTGCCTGGATGTTCAGATGGGAGACGAGGCTGTGCACACAGATAACTACACACAACTTACTCGGGACCCTCAAGTGAGGGGCGAGGACTCCTGTAGCCCTCAGAAACACTGTGAGAGGGGAGAAAGGAAAACCGTTGGGGGCTTTTGCCTTGTGAAGACCAAAAGCTCTTTATTGTCTCTCTACCCTTTCAGGGGCCCAGATGAACCCAAAGTGAATACAGCTCAGTACCAAGTGCTACAGCTTTTATGCTGCCTTGAGGGCAGCTGTAGCCCTTCTGCCTGTGGTGCTGAGACTGTCCTCAGCTTCTGTTCCTAGGTGCTTGGTCAAGTGACTGTCTTCACCTTGATTGTAGATATTCCTCCTTGAGAGCGCTGTCTAGTTGTCCTGGTCTTGGTAGTCACAAGGAGAGATGCTTCTGCACTGCTGATTGAATACAGAGAGAGTCCTTTCCTTGCCAATGGTCCATAGCAGAGAGAGAGCTGCTGCAGTAGAGCTCCTTTTATAGATGACTCGAACCAATCAGCTTTGAGTTCTTTGTTTTCCAATTGTCCAGTCGGGTTCAGGGTATTTGTGAAGGGTTTTGGAAAAGTGTCCAATCACATTACTTTCACTTTCCCTAGATTTCTAATTTGTAAACTAGATCTTTAAAAGCCATTTTCCTAGTTTGGGGGTTTTTGCCAATTTCCTCTCAATTTCTCCCTACAGTTTCTCCCTGTGGCACCCTATTTTGTTTAAACCTCTCAAATATGAAATTCCAGCTTGGTTTATGTACTTGGGACTTCTTGAAAGCCAGAGAGCTATCTTGAATTACTACTGAGATTTCCTTACTACTATGGACTGGCTGCATCATTCTCACCGTAAATTCTTGTGCAAAGTGAAAGTTGTCTATAATAAGAGACTTTAGGGTTTAGCAGTGCATTTCAGAAAAAAAAGATCTTACTTTTAGTACTTTTTTAATAGCCTGCAAGAGTAAAGGAGCCATTTGAGTATTTGCATTTCTCTCAATTGTGTCAGGTCTCATCACCATTTTTTAATTTATAAATGAAGACAAATAGTCAAAGCACTTTTAGAGCACATCAACCTGGCAGGCTAAGTGGGGGTTAAGAAGCATCACAGAGAACTATAATAATAAAAAATCTCATTTGATTAGCTTATCATTTCATATGAGAAATTTTTCACGAAGAATGAGTTTCTAAAACATCTCAAGTGATAGTAGTATTGCCAGTAGTATCTATTAGAAATCTGTAAACATTATCAAATAAGTATTAAACTGCCATAGGAAAGAAAAATAAGTGAAACAGTGCGTGTGTGTGTGTGTGTGTGTGTGTGTGTGTGTGTTTGTTTAGAGGGTAATGCACTATAAAGGTAGAAGGATCAAGATAACAAAAGTAAAATATTAGATAGAAAATATATATATATATATGGATAAGTGATAGGTCGCCTGCAGTCATAGCCCTGTGGCATCCTATCCCGTCAGATCTCAGAAGCTAAGCAGGGTCGGGCCTGGTTAGTACCTGGATGGGAAACCACCTGGGAACACCAGAAGCTGTAGGCTTGGGAGAAGGACCTGGCAACCCCCTCCCAAAAATCAATCTGCCATTGAAAACCCTATGAACCACAGAGAAGCACTGACAATAGTGTTTCCCCTGTTGTACAGAGGGTCGCTATGAGTCGGATACCGACTCGACAGCACCTAACAAAAACAACAAGTGATAGGTCGTCAGATCTCAGAAGTTAAGCAAGGTCCAGCCTGATTAGAACTTGGATGGGAGACCACCTGGGAACACCAGGTGCTGTAGGCTTGTAGCAACCCACTCCTACAAAACTAACGCCATTGAAAACCCTATGAATAACAGAGAAGCTCTAACAATACTGTTCTCCTATTGTATGTAGGATGGCTGTGAGTGGAACACTGACTCAATGGCACCTAACAGCAACAACAAAGTGATAGGTAAATCAAACAACTGTTCTGAAAAATAGACAATACTATCATGATTCTAAATCATATTGTTAAAGTTATTTGATGTCTCATGCTTTTATGTGTCTCCTTCTTTATCTCCTTCTTTAGTTAACATTTACTGGCCTTACTCCAGAATGCGAAATATAAGTTGACAGGTGCATAAGTAAATGAACAATGAATGATATTCTATAGATGAATACATTTTGGTGGTTTTGTGCTCTGAGGATATTTTCCACTTAACATTAATAATGTAAAACCTCATTAATTTGAAAAATGGAATATTTTGGAAAAAAATTGATTAACTTATTATAATCTAAAATCTATATTTTGTGTCAACAAAAAGGCAGTTTTATTTTTTCACAAATGAAAATTATATGACAGGTTTTGAGACACAGTTTGAGTACATCAAAATGTAAACAGAGTACTGTCATTTTAAACGCTGCATAATCACAATTGTTGCTAATAACTTCTATTTCAGTTTAGCATTGTTTCTGTAGGGTAATCAGAATGTACTTTGCAATTATGAGCAGGTAGTCCTAGGGAGGATAATTTATTTCTATTTTAAAATTTTAAATACCATAATTCATTCATCTGGATATAGTGTGCAAATTCTATAAACCAATTTAATGTTATATAAGGGTAGGTAGTTGTCTACTATGACAAATAAGGTTATTTTTCCCCTTATGTCCTCATATCTGCATTCACACACATACATACACACAAACACACTCATATGCACACATATCCCTCACATGATAGAATTTTAAAGTCAGTAATTGATTAGAAAATTTAGGAAATAAAAAATATCAAATAAATATCAATTATCAATTATTAAATCACCAAGGACTTATCTCTTCTATATATTTTATGGACAATAACTTTCTCCATGGAAAATAATCCTTCAGCAATATGAGTTCAAATCTTTTTCTTGACATTGCACACATTTTCACTAACTCTTCCAATAATTTTAAACCTGACATTCCAGTTCCTTCAAGATAAGTCCACAAATATCAATAATAAATAAACATTATTAGTGAAGTAGTTTATGCATTCAATATTATCAACCTTTAGTACCTTATTTTAAAAATACAAACCACTTTTTTACCATAAAAATTTTCATATTACAAAAGAACACACTCTGTCTTCTTTCTCCTTCTCCTTTTCTCCACCTCCTCCTCTTTCTTCTTATTTTGAAGTAATAGGAGGCAGAACCCAGACCTCACACATATTTTATAAGCGCTCTGCCACTGAGCTGCACTCCCAGCCTCTTTTTTTTATTTTTTAAATTGACCCAGGGTCTCACTAAGTTATGCAGGCTGCCACTAGCCTTGAATCTGAGAAAACTCCTACCTCTACCTCCCATGTCCTCTTGGATTTTTTTTTCAGTTTATATGTTGTTACTGTCAATATTGCCTAATGATCCATTCTCACATACTTCTTTTATTAAAATACCCCTCAAATATTAAAAGGATGATGATCTAGAGTCGAGCAAAGGGCCAAAAGCCTGTAATTTCAGTGATTAGGGAGGCAGAGGCAGGAGGATAACAAGTTTCAGACCAGAGGCAGCCTATGTAACTTAACAAGACATGGTCTCAAAATAAAAAGAAAACCAGCTGGTGATGCAGCTCAGTGCTACAGCACTTGCAAAGCATACATGAGGCCCTAGGTTCAACCACACAGTACTGAAATAAAACAGAAAGAAAGAAAAAGAAAAATGATGCAGAATAAAATTGTAACTCTGAGATTTTCTTTCAGTAGAGTAGTTATAAGACTATGATCAATTGGATGTAAGCAAAAAGAAAATGTTCAAGATGTCTGTCCTTAAAAGGAAGTGTAGTCTTCTATGACCCTTTTATTCTTGTTGTAATGTGGTCTGATATCAGAGATAGCCATCTTGATAGATAACATGGGAGCAGGAATGACACATGGAAAAAATAAATAGATCTTGGGTTTCTGATAATTTTGGTAGTGCAGAAGGGGCCACCCACAGGAACAATTATACAAGAGATAAGGAAAGGTTTATATCATTTAAATCACTATTATTTTTGGCTTCTTTTGTTAAATAACTAAAACTATTTGCTAAGTAACTGAATCTTGCATACAGAAATACTATGAAGTGACTAAAAGCCTCCTAATGGCATGGAAGAAACTAAGAAAGTGATGTCACAGAAAAGAAAGCAAAATACATTATGCCAATTTTAAAAATGTAGGTACTAAGGGAAGTCTGAAAAATGTTAACAAGAGAAAATTCTCAGTGGCAGGAACAGAGATGATTTTTAAAATATGTCTCCTACTGCAGTGAAACTATGAGAAAAATATCAGATAGTCTCAATCAAGGGATATTTTACAAAATACCTGACCAACACTGTCAAGATCATCAAAAATAAGACAAGTCTGACAAATTGTTCATAAATAGGTTCAGGAGATATGATGATTAAGTGTAATATGATTTCTTGGATGAGTTCTTAGAACAGAAATACAAGATTAAATAAATACTAAGGAAATCTGGTATATAGATTTTAGTTAAAAACAACGTATCATTGATATCAGTTCATGTTAACCATTGAGGAAAATGGATGTAGACTCCCTGGGACCTCAGAATGTATATTTCTGCAAATATATATTCTAAAATTGAAAGGTTATTTTTTATGTGAAGTTCTTGATAATTGGTACAGGGCACCTGGTTCTGCTGCAGGCCATGAGATTCCCTATTGATCTGTTATCTTACCGTGTCTGCATGGACTCTCCTTGTCTACCCAATTTCTTCCTTAAGCTTCTTTGTTCCTGAGACAAATGTGTGCTCTTAAATGTGTGCTCTGCTCCTGGTGCAGGGCATCAACTTCTGCAAGCCACTACATTCTTGAAGCTGGAGATATGAGGCAGAAATCAATCAGTCCCACCCCCAGCTTTTTCTTTTTCATAGATTTCCAGTTTCCCTTTTGTCTCGATTATGTCATGTCCTTCTTACCAACCAACTGCCTGCCCTGCTGACCACAGGTCCACCACCAGTGGCTGAGGTAATAAAAATATAAACTGTTGAGCTCCCAAATGGCATATTGGAAAAATCCATTTAATAAATCTCATGTATTGTATCTCCTCTAAGCTTTGTGTTTCTTTTATAAAATCTTTCCTGCCACAATGATGTACTTTATTAGGACATTTTGTGTAAGGAAAAATACAGTTGAGCAATAATTGCCTTATTTCAAGAGCTAAGGATCACAGATCAGTCATGAGGAGGGTTTGGGTTAGAAGGCAATATCCTTGAATTCCAATACAACATTTTCAAACCTCCTTACAAGCTACCATTTTCCAAAATTAATCAAGAAAAACAACTATTCTGTTGATCTCTCCATTGAAGAATTAATAATATTAATGAAATCTACTATGTAATCACTATATATTCTAACTCTCCTACTTTCAAATTCATTACATCTATAATGAAAATAAAAGATAATTTTAGTGGTCAAAAGACATAAAATGATTAATCACATATCCATTAATGGTATTTTAAAAGTACCTCAGCCCAGAAATGTGGTACTATAATCATTAAAATCAGATTCAATTTTTGAGATACTAATCTTAATCTTCGCACTGATAGCAGAAACAAAAAATTATATCCAGTGAGTTCAGGTGCTCTGGATAATGGAAAAAGCTTAGTTCTATGGTGCTGCCAGAAAAGAATATGTTCTTAGAAATTTTGCAAGTTGAGTAGGGGATGACTGATGAGAATATGACAAAAATGGTGTTATAAATTGTTCAGAACAGAAGAAATTCTAGATCCAAAGAAATGTTTTTTTGTTCTTTGAGACATGGATGGAGATCCAAGAGCAGCATAATGGTACCAAATGGATAAAAACGATAAAGTCACTTCTCATGCATAATGCATAGGCATTCTCTATTGGAGTTGTTACCACCATCTGGTGTCTAATTATTCCCGCCTCACACCACAGTGTGGTATACACCTAATGGAATGACTGTATGTTATAATAACTCAGCACACAGGTTCTTTGTTGCTAATTATAAGACACTAGCTGTTGTGTAAGTTCATGGAAATCCTAAGGAATTTGATCCTCTTTGATTAAAGTAAATATTTTGCAGGATATCACTAGCACTAGTTTTTATTGTTCTAAAATATGTATTGTTCTTTTATGTTTGGTTATTTCTTCTGACATCTTTACCCTGGAAATTAATTAAGGCTTTGATTTCCTATTCTTAGCACTTGGTCAGTATCCTTCTTTTAAGTTAATGTTCTTTTTTAATTTATAGGTATATATTTCCAAGTTATTTGTAGGAATCTAGGTTAATGTTTACTTTTTTGTTTTTAAAACATTAAACAAAATAATTATCATGAAACCATTCATTCATTAATTCAATGAGTATAGTTTCCATACCTATTAGATATCAGAGACTAGGATCTGCAGGAACAAAATACACCTCTTGAGAAGGGCTCAGGTTAATTACTGAAAAATAATTATAGATGAATAGTTACAATAAAATTTCAAAAAGGCTTCAATAGAAATACTTATAGGTTCAGGTGCAGTAAGAAACAGATTCTCAATCACATCATTTATATACTGAAGACTGATTATTTCTTAAGTTTAAATTTTTGTTATCTCTTGGAAGACCTTGATTATTTCTTAAATTTAAATTTTAGCTATGTCTTGATGCATAATAAACTACCCAAGAATGTAATGCTAAAAACCATCTTTGTTTATTGGACTGGGATTTAGCTCAGTTGGTAGAGCGCTGTGCTGCAGTCTCTGAGGTCCTAAGTTCAATTCCCAGCACCGCAAAAATGGGAGAAGGGCCTGGTAATCCACTCCCAAGGCAATCCCAAAACAGTCAGCCATTGAAAACCCTATGAGGGTCACTATGAGTCAGATACCGACTTGACGGCACCTTACAACAACAATCTTTGTTTATGATTTTGCAGTTTAATCAGGGTTTGTAAGTAACCTTCTTTGTTCTTCCATAGATATCTCTTGGGACTAGAACTGAAGAATCGGTTTGAAGATGGCCTATTAATCCTGGCTTTGGGTGAAGATTTAGGTGGGATGGCCAGTTGGGGACTTCGATTTTCTGTCACATACCTTCTTTTTCTTTTTCTTTCTTTTTTGCAGATCTAGGGAGTTGAATCCAGGGCCTTGCACATGCTAGGCAAGTACTCTATCATTGAGCTACACTCACAGCCTATTTTTTATTTTTTAATTCTAGACGGGGTTTCATTAAGTTGTGTAGGTTTCCTTTGGCCTTGTATTTGAAATCCTCCCAGTTTAGTCTCCCAAGTTACAAGGATTATGTGTGTGTTCCATGATACCTTTTGATTTGTTTTTTTGGGCTCCCATACGGAATGACACTGAAGTGGCAAAAGAGAGGGAGTAGAAGTTGTCAGCATTCTTAAAGTATAGGCCCCAAACTGGCACAAAAATCACGCCAACCAAATTTTACCTCAGAAGTTGCAGGTCCACTTTAGACTCCATGGGAGGAAGAGAAAGAATATACTTCTCAAGGGTCTATATTTGGCTGTATTTATCCATTAGTTGATATGAAACTCCTCGAGCATACAGAATTCTTTAAGTAATATGACTACTTTAGGGAGTAATGTAAAGGATTATTTTGCTTATATCCAGTGCATTGATGCACAACTACATGTTTATACAGTGGTTCTGAGAGGGAAAAATATTTCTACAGAATATCTAAAAGAAAGGTTTTTTTAAATTTTAAATCTAAAACAGGTATTCTAATCAATAGAAAATTTTGTCCATGTCATAAATACATTTGAGATAAATTGAAATTCCTAATGAAATTATATATGTATTATATAGGTAGCATTCAGAAAATATTTACCATGTGCCATAATATGATCAATGTAAATTTTTATTTACTCATCACAGCAAAATTTACAGGTAACATTATTATTTCCATTTTACATGTAAGGAAATTGACATTAATGTAAATGAGTAGTATCAGACTTTATGCAGCTAGTATCAGAAAGAAGCCTGCAGCTGCAGCACTGTGGTATCCAGTCCCATCAGATCTTGGAATCTAAGCATGGTCAGGCCTGGTTAGGACTTGGATGGGAGACACCCTGGGAATACCAGGTGACATAGGATTGGGAGAAGGACCTGGCAACCCACTCCCAAAAATCATTCTGCCATTGAAAATCCTATGAATAGCAGAGAAGCACTGACAATAGTGTTTTGTCTGTTGTATGGGTAGGGTCTCTGAGTGGGACACTGGCTGGACGGCATTTAACAACAACAACAACAAACTCTGAAAGAGTTTGGATTCAAGACCTGGGTCTTTCTCCAACATCTAAGTCCTATGCACTCCTGCCTAAGTATAGACAAAATTCAAAATTAAGTTTCAGAAAATTTATTTTAATCTTGTTCCTGTCAGATGTATTCTCTGTTCACTAAGAAAACCAAATGTTATTTAATATAAAGAGGGCTAAGAGTCATGCTTCTCACTTCCCCATGCCTGATTAGTGAATTACCTAACCAAGTTTTACTCTACAAAAACTTAAAAAAACATTTATAATGAAAATGCAAATCACTAGGTATTTGTTGTTGTTAGGTGCCTTCTAGTTGGTATCCAACTCAAAGTGCCCTTACCTACAACAGGCAAAATACTATTGTCAGTTGTTGTTAGGTGCTGTCGAGTCGGTATCCAACTCATAGCGACCCTCTGTACAACAGGGGAAACACTATTGTCAGTGCTTCTCTGCGGTTCATAGGGTTTTCAATGGCAGATTGATTTTTGGGAGGGGGTTGCCAGGTCCTTCTCCCAAGCCTACAGCTTCTGGTGTTCCCAGGTGGTCTCCCATCCAGGTACTAACCAGGCCCAACCCTGCTTAGCTTCTGAGATCTGACAGGATAGGATGCCACAGGGCTACGGCTACAGGCACTATTGTCAGTACTTCTCTGCTATTCATAGGGTTTTCAATGGCAGATTGGAGTTCGGGAGTGGGTTGCCGGGTCCTTCTCCCAAGCCTACAGAAGCTGTTGTTCCCAGGCGGTTTCCCATTCAAGTCCTACCCATGCCCAACCCTGCTTAGCTTCTGAGATCTGACTGGATGGGAGGCCACAGTGCTAAGGCTGCAGACCTCACTAGGTATAGGTGCATGGTTGTACAATATGTTGTTATTAGGTGCCATGGATGTCCAGTCAGGTCCAACTCATACTGACCTTATGTATAGCAGAACAAAACACACGCCGATTCTGTGCCAGGCACAGGATCTTATTTCTATTTAAGCCCATTGTTGCAGGCACCGTGCCAATCTACCTAGTGGAGGGTTTTCCTTTTCTCATTGACTTACCACTCTCCCAAACATAAGGTCCTTCTTTGGGGATTGGTCCCTCCTGACTACATGTCCAAAATAGGTAAGATGCAGTCTAACAATCCTTGCTTCCAAGGAGTACTCTGGTTGCATATTCTAGGACAGATCTACTGGTTCTTTTGGCAGTCCACCATAGGAAGAAGGACGTGGCAATCCACTCCCAAAGTAATCCCCAAAACCCTGAGTCAGACCCGACTCCACTGCACTTATACAACATATGTGTGCATATTTTGTTGATATTAATATTTAAAAGGAGTAGTTGAACAGAGAAGAGAAAATTATACATGTTTAAGGATCAGATTCATGTTTCAAATACTGTCTTGAATCATCTAGTTGCCTTAATGTTTATCTTTTTTATCCTTTTAATTTCTATTTTTTAACTTAATGTTGCAATCCAATAGACCTCTTACTTTATTCAAAGTTGTCAGTCTAGTAGGTATTGATTAAGGAAATAGATTATAAAAGTCCTTTATGGACAATTTATGAAAACAATTAATTGGAGGTGAAAAGTCAATCAGAAACCCAAATCCATAATACTAGGTCAAATGTAATTATACTGAAAAATCTCCTTGTGATTCTTTTACTCTTCATTTATCTGTTATGCTATGAGAAAACTACATGAAAGTAGATTATAATTATACTTTGAGACAATTGTTACAAAACCATTTAATAGTAGAGAAAAAGTACTGAAGAGCTTTTTGAAAAATTGTAGTTGCATTTTCTAGAAGGTTTCTCCATTAATGTTAATTGTTCTTCCTGGAGTCATGAGCTTAGGCGGCTTTTCAGAATGGTAAATTCACTCACCAGCAGGTGAACGTTATAAGTTTCCAATTCAACACCGTTCTACTTAAAACATTCAGAGTTGCTTCTTTTTCTTCTCTTTCATAGGTTTATTGAGATATAATTTGTGTATTATAAAGTTCACCCAAGTAAAGTTTATAATTTAATGGTTTCAATTTATCTGCTGAATGATGCAATTGTTATTATCTTAGATTTTCATCACCGTGAATAGGATTCTTTTTACTATATAGCAATTACTCTTCTTCCTTCCATCTTTCCACTTGTAGCCCTTGGCAAACCTAAGCTATTTTGATTTATCTTTGCCTTCAGAGAGGGAAATGAGAAAAAAGAAAATATTCTCAAATTATGGATAATACAGAGTGTAACTAATAGGTCTAGATTGGCATTTATATATCTCATTTTAAAAAGCCAGTGTTACTTTAAGCACAGCCTATGAAGTGATCAAAATATGATACTTATAATGAGATATAGGAATATGCAATGGGAACTAGCTCAACTTCAGGCTCAAGAATAATAAATTAGAGTAAATTTCTGAAATATATCTGTCAATAACTGGAGAGATGAACACATACTTTGAAAAAAATCAATGGACCTTCTATACTCTTATTTTATGATCTATTGTTTGTTCATGTCTGTGTTAAATAGGGTTTGCATGTCTACTCTCATTATCAACTTTATAAAAATTCTACAATGTCTTTGACAGTTTTCATTTTCATTTCATTCATTCATCATTCCTTTAATTTTTCTCTTCCAAATCCTAGTCTATCAAAACACACACATCTGTTGAATTCCCCCCAAATAATCTCTCTTAATACCTCTGATCTATTTTATTGAGATTCTTCACTTGTCAAGCTAAGATAGTATATTATTTGTGTTTTCTCCTTTACTCACTGTTTCTATCAATAATATCTCATCCCCTCAAGACCACAAGGTTTCTCTTTTTCAGAGCCTTCTATTAAAGATGTATTGCATAACAATGTACATGATGATGTTCCTAGCATTTCAACTGCAGTATATCTGTTCCTCTAGAGCTAGCTTTCCTGTTGTTGAAATACAGTAAGTATATGTACATTTATCACACTATCATTTTGCAAAATATATTATGATAAAATAGTTAACTACATGGATTTGGAATTAAATGATAGATATGAGCTCTCAATTTTGGCTCTCACTGCCTTGCATGACTTAGCCAACTCATCTGAATTATCAAAATTACAAGTTCCTTATCTGTAAAATAGGGACGATAAGACTTCCCTTATAGAGTAACAAAGAGAAAAAATCTATACAAAAACTTATCACAAAGACAAACTATCAATACTCTTAACAGTCATTTTATTATAACTATTATTATTCAAACACATTAAAGCTCCAAGAGATTTTTTTTTTTATTTGCTGAGTCTGGGCAAAATCCATTTAAAATAGTGTCTCTCTGGAAAATTCTAATATAAAATTGAGTTAAACCAATTTTTTTCACAGTAAAATCCACTTTAAATCTTGGAATCTATTTCTTAACTTGCACTGATTAATTCCCCATTATAATCCCTTTGATGGTAATCTCTCAACACATTTCTGGGTTTTTCTTTGCAATCCACATATACATTTGTTTTTGTAAATGAAACAATAACTTAATAATCTGAGATCTGTTTTCCTCCCCCAATTGTAAGTTTCTCATGAGCAGCATTGTTTTTCTCTTATAAGTTGTTGAATCTTCCTAAGAAATTGTGGCTGAATGAATCAGAAACAAGTGAGTTAAAAATATACCATAGCAGACATATTCATTCAGAATCAATTCACTGTTTTAGATTAGTTCCGCTGGGAATAACAAAAAATTGGTATTATAAATCATCAAATATCTTTTATTCAATATGCATGTGGGTGAAGCCATGCATGCTTTACACACCAACATATTTAGGTATATACATGTATATGTATACACATATACCATATATGTATATCCTAGTATATGTATATACTAGTGTGTGTGTGTGTATGTGTGTGTGTGTGTGTGTGTGTGTGTGTGTGAATGTATACATATGGAAGAGAACTTGGAAGATTCTGATTAATAACTTTTAAAAATTTGATGGTGAGAGAAATTCATCAGGTGAGTTGTAGCCTTCCAGCAGGCTGACATAAGGCTTACAGTGGTCTCAGTATACTCGAAGAAACATAAGCATCATTTCTGTGCTCTACTCCATAAATTAAAACATTAAAAATATGAATATTCACTGAAAACCTTGATAAAGCAAAGTATATGAAGAATTGTGGTTAATGTCATTAAAATGTTTAATTGAAATATTAAAAATTAAATTTAAAATATAATAGTATGTGTACAAAAGATTAAACTCTAAATTTGGGAAACTAAACACTGGTGTTTTCTAGGTTCACCAAGTTAAATGAAATTACAACAGTTTCTTCTTCTTTTTTAAGAATGGATGTTTCCTAATTTTAAGATTTTCTCACATTATCTTTTCTTAATCCTTTGGCACCGGTAGACAGTACAAGCAGATGACAAAATGAATGAACAAATGGATAAACAGAAAAACATAGAAATAGCTGATTATTGTATGTTCGACAGTCCTATTTTTTCTGCATCCAAATGTTATAGTGATTCTTTTGTTCATTTATTTGTTTGTTTTTAAATGAGATCTAAATATACGTTTACAAATTTGCAATGTTCCTACCTCCACCTCCTGAATGCTAGGATTGCAATAGAACACAACTATTCCCAACTAGTGATGTTTTTCTATACTAGCAAAATTAGTTTTAAATTTATGTTATAAAACTATTATAGCAAAATTTCATGATACAATCTAAGGAAAAATAGAAAAAAAAAGAGAAGAAAACAAAAGACGGTACAACAAAAAGGACAGACTAACATGGAATCTACTACATGATTTTCTCCAAGATTCACTGGAAAATAAAATGAAACCACATACATATTAACTGCAGCCAACTATTTTGAAAGAAAGGCCAACATTATTTATTTTTCTTTCTTCTTCCCCCACTCCCATTACCTAGCATTGCCCTGTGATTTCTATTTTCTGGAATATATAAACAAAGCAGCCCCTGATATCTACTGGAAGCTACCTGTATAATCGTGTGTGTGTGTGTGTGTGTGTGTGTGTGTGTGTGTGTGTGTGTGTGAGAGAGAGAGAGAGAGAGAGAGAGAGAGTTTAAATAATCTGAATAAAAATCTAGTGTATCATTATTATCTTCCTAGCCTAAAATATGCCTGTAGCCATATCCCTGTGCCATCTGATCCCGTCAGATCTGGGAAGCTAAGCTGGGTTAGTACTTGGATGGAGATAGACCGGGAACACCAGGTGTTGTAGGCTTGGAAGAAGTACCCAAAGCCTACTCCCCCAAAATAATCAGCTATTGAAAAGCCTATGAATAGCATAGAAGAATGATGATAGTGTTTTGTCTATTGTACATAGGGTCACTATTAGACACTGACTCAATGGCACCTAACAACAAGCCTAAAATATATAAAGATTACAAAAATCAATCCTGCATGTTTCTGTCAACATACTGTTAACAGAGTATACTTTCAGAAGAATGTAATTCTTCTTTTAAAGAAAATATCCCTATGTCTCTATCAGAAAATTAAACTGTAGGTGTTTTCAGCCATTGACAAGAAACCCAGAGTAGATTTGTCTATAGGCACCAGCTGATACGCAGTCAGATCTTCACAGGACACCGTTCTGCTGGTGGTCATGATGGATTAGGGGATGAGTTATTGATTTTAGCTCCAGAAGCATTAATTGGATGCTATGGCCAAGTGTAACAAGTTACTCAGGCCCAAACATGCTTATGAAAATATCAATGATCCTCTGAGAAAACGTATATATTTGTAGTTTCTGCTAACTCAGACATTTATTCTTTCACATAAATTCTTCTCTAAGTCTTCTAATACTGACAAACTATGTTAAATCCTTCCAGGCTCAGTCCAGACACCAGCTCTACTGCAAATGATTCTCTTACTTCAGTTCTTTCTGTACACCAGGTTGCATTCTGTATATAATTTTCTTTGCTATAATCAACTTCTCTTGCCATTTTTCCACTTGTTTACTACTGTTCTGCCTTATCTTTCCTGTAAAAGTGCTCTGAGTATAGGAGCCACAAAATCTCATTTCTGTGTCTCTGACATCTGACAGAGGTCTTAGAGTGTGAGTAAACAAAAAATACTTTTAAAAATGGAATCAAAGAAGGCAGAATAAAAAATTGTTATATAAGTAAATTGGAAGCTTATTTATTTACATAAAATTATATATATAATTAAATATATATATATTATATATATATAGTTTGAAAACATTTTGGACAAATCATTCTCTTTGGGCGTATTTGCACAGCAAGTACAGAATCCAAGCTTAAGGAAATTAATCATTTTAATGCATTAAAGGAACAAATGGGGCAACCGAATATATAATACAAATACATAATGTATGTGTGTCTACCTATCTAGCATTTAACCATAGACTCATGGCTATCCACTAGACCAACACCTGTTGCTCCATGTCATCCATATGTCTTCAATGTTGTTGTTGTTAGGTGCCGTCATCCGTCGGTATCCAACTCATAGCGACCCTCACAGGGTTTTCAATGGCAGACTGTTTCAGGGTTGCCTTGGGAGTGGATTGCCAGGCCCTTCTCCCATTTTTGTGGTGCTGGGAATTGAACTCGGGACCTCAGAGACTGCAGCGCAGTGCTCTACCAACTGAACTAAATCCTAGCCCCTATGTCTTCAATAGGAGTCAGTATTTTGGTCATTAAGATGAAAATATTCATTTTGTACATGGGAAAATCAGAGACAAAGTCTTTCACAGAATTTAACAGCTTTATTATCCCTCTGTCTGTCCTTTTGTCCTCATTCATATTTTTAGTGAGAGTAATGTTGATTTTTGTTTTTGTTGTTGTTAGGTGCTGTAGAGTCAGGTACAACGCATAGCAACAGAATAAAATATTGCCTGACACGGTGCTATGCCAGGCACTATGTCAGTGCTTTTCTGCTATTCAGCGTGTTCAATGGCTGATTATTCCAAGAGTGGTCTACCTGGACTTTCTCCCATTGATTTTTTAAAGTACAAATTAATTACATGTGTAAATCTTCCCTTTCTTTTCTTTTCTTTTCTTTTTTTCTTTTTCTTTTCTGTTTTTTTTTTTTTTTTTTTTTTTTTTTTTTTTTTTTTTTTTTTTTTTTTTTTTTTTTTTTTTTTTTTTTTTTGAACCTAGATTGGGATTCAGGTTTAAATGTGCTAATATTCTTAAAGTGCTATTATTGTCTAGCACCTAATAAACACTGTATATTGCTAAAAATAAAAATAGTGGTATTAATTTTCATGTAAGTCATTCATCTAATGTATTATCTAGGTTATGTATTAGTTTTCTAAGAGTCACTGAATCTCCATTTAGTTACCTTTATTTCTGTGTTTCATTGCAAGGTCATATTACCAGAACAAGAAATTAAATTTATAAGAGAAAAATATCAAATCAATATGTTCAGGATTAGTCTTTCATAACATATTTAAGTTCATTTAATTGTTTCTGGTATGATTAGTTCACTCACTCATATTGACATTTTGCATTTCATAAAAGTGAAACCTGCTTGTACAAATGGACAATGATGTGATGTCTTTAGTTGCATGAATTCACTCATTTTATAGCTAATTGCAGTCTATATTTACATCTATTTATGTATCTTACTTTGTATGTGAAGAATGACACTCTATATTTAACTATGCCACTGTTTCAATCTAAGCTTTCTTTTCTGTGGAATAAGTAAATTATATTAATTAATTTCTGAATTTGTTTTTGGGGGTTGACAAACTGTTGTTACTCTGTAATGGAGAATAGAGAACACAATACCTCACAGTTGTTACAAAATGTCCATAACAACATAACAAAAATTTATCAGGGTAATTTCCCCCTTGGTAGATAGTCTTTACTGTGGTGGCATTTGCCATATAAATTGACACCTGCAAGTTCAATGCTCACTTAAAAGTAATTAGATGCATATTATATACAATTATAAGGCTATATGTAGACACATTTAAAAATAAATTAATCCTTCAAGATTGGATTAAGTCTGCATTGCAAATTCATGCTTACTTCTCTCATTAGAATTAAATTATTTGACATAAGAGAGCATCTTATTAATTTTTGTTTCTTCAGTGCCTCATGGATAATATGCTCATAATACCCACTGAATGAATGGATGCATATGAAATTTACATAAATCACATATATTTTATATTTCTTCTTACTATCACTTGGAAATACACAGGCAATTTCCATTATTATGGTATTTCACACGAGAACCAAAACTATGTATGACTCCAAGAACTGTTGTGAAGTAGGCCAAAACTGCATTAGCATTTCCAGGGTTCTTTTTGTCCTGAATCTCTTGGCTACCTTCCTAGATACCAGTTCCTGTGTGTTATGTCATATCCTTTCTCCTCGTCTAAGGTTACTTTCATCCAAGTGTGTGTGTGTGTGTGTGTGTGTGTGTGTGTGTGTGTGTGTGTATGTATGCAACTGTATGTGCATTGGGGCACATACAGTATGCTGAGAATTATGGGTGGATATGAACATGTATAATCAAGAATGTTCTTGTTGTTACGTGCCGTCGAGTCGGTATCCAACTCATAGCGACCCTCATAGGGTTTTCAATGGCTGACTGTTTCGGGATTGCCTTGGGAGTGGGTTGCCAGGTCCTTATCCCATTTTTGTGGTGCTGGGAATCGAACTCAGGACCTTGGAGACTGCAGAGCGGTGCTCTACCAACTGAGCTAAATCCCAGCCTGATAATCAAGAATACTTGGACAAATTTTATTCAGTTAATTACATCTGTGTTAGTGTTCTAAACTGAATACAGCAATGTGTTAGGTAACATAAAGACTTAAAAATGGAGTAACCCAGTATCCCTCGATTCTGGATCTTATGTTTTAGTAGGAGAGCTCCTACAACAGTAAACATAGAGATATGTTACTGACTGCTGTTAGTTCCCACCTCATCTGTTTTTGATCTACTCAGATTTACTCATAGCTGGACCTCAATTTGCTGTCAGGTTGTGACTTCCTCAGATGAGTGTAGGCTACCTCACTGAATACCTTCCACTGGGATCCTGAATGCAGAATCATCACCTACAAGCTATGCTTCTGTCACTTCTTTCAGATACCAGGAAGATTTCAGACAGAAAAGTGGTCATTACTATCAAAACATTTGAATCACAAGAGCTACACAAATGCTAATTATGTTAGAAAACCATCCATTCTGTTTTAAATTGTAAATTTATTTAAAATTAGTCAAAAGTCACAGATATTTTCAAATCATACCAGATCAATGGAATGATCTCTATATTTTGGAGGTTTCTAATGGAAACTTTTATAAAATTATCCTTATGAATCAATATGATCCCATTTCTGAAAAATAATACAGGTCCATTAAGTAAAGAATTTCAATAATACTTGAAATTTCAATTTCAAAAGAAGTACAAAGTTTCTCATACTAGGGAAAGCCATTCCTTTTAATACAGCACTATCCTAATAGTCACCTGCACATTACCAAAAGATAAAATAAGGGCTAATTTTTCTCACATATATGTTGTTGTTGTTGTTAGGTGCCGTGGAGTTGAGTCCGACTCATAGAGACCCTATGTACAGCAGATCGAAACACTTGCCGATTCTGTGCCAGGCAAACGATCTTATTGATGTTGAAGCCCATTGTTGCAGACACTGTGTCAATCCATCTGGTGGAGGGTTTTCCTCTTTTGCATTGACCTGCCACTCGCCCAAACATGATGTCCTTCTCCAGGGATTGACCTCTGCTGACGACATGTCCAAAATAGATAAGACACAGTCTGGCCATTCTTGCTTCCAAGGAGCACTCTGGTTGCACTTCTTCTAGGACAGATCTGTTGGTTCTTTTGGCAGTTCATGGTATATGCAATAGACATCTCCAGCACCACAATTCAAAAGCATCAATTATTTTTCTGTCTCTCTTGTTCAATGTCCAGCTTTCACACCGTATGATGCCACTGAAAATACGATGGCATGAGTCAGACAGACCTTCGTCTTCAATGTGACATTTTTGCTTTTCAATACTCTAAAGAGATCTTTTGCCACAGCTTTTCCTAGAGCAATGCGTCTTTTGATTTCTTGACTGGTACTTCCACGGGTGTTGATTATAGAGTCAAGCAAAGCAAAATCCTGTATAAACTCAATCGTTTCTCCATTTATTATGAAGTTGTGTGCTGACCCAATAGTAAGGATTTTTGTTTTGTTGATGTTTAGTCGTAACCCATATTGAAGGCTATGATCTTTGATCTTCATCAGTAAATACTTCAAATTTTCTTCACTTTCAGCAAGGAGAGTTGTGTCATCTGCATAACGCAGGGTGTTAATGAGTCTTCCTCCAATCTTGATGCCGTGTTCTTCCTCATAAAGTCCAGCTTCTCGGATTATTTGCTCAGCGTATAAATTGAAGAGATAGGGTGAAAGTATACAGCCCTGACGCACACCTTTCTCAACTTTAAACCACTCAGTGTTTCCTTATTCTATTCGAACAACTGCCTCCTGGTTCATGTACAGATTTCTCATGAGCACAATTAGGTGTTCTGGTATTCCCATTTTCCATAGTGTTATCCATAATTTGTTATGATCCACACAATCAAATGCTTTTGCATAGTCAATAAAACATAGATAGACATCTTTTTGATGTTCTCTGCTTTCAGCTAATATCCACCTGACATCAGTAATGATTTCCCTAGTTCCGCGCCCTCTTCTGAATCCCTCTTGATTTTCTGGTAATTCCCTGTCTATATACTGCTACAGTCGCTTCTGAAAGATCTTTAGTAGAATTTTGCTTGTGTGTGATATTAATGATATTGTCTGATAGTTTGCACATTCAGTTGGATCCCCTGTTTTGGGAACAGGCACAAATATGGATCTCTTCCAGTCAGTTGGCCAAGTAGCAGTTTTCCAAATCTGTTGGCATAAACATGTTAACACCTCCAGTGCTGCATCTGTTTGTTGAAACATCTCTATTGGTATCCCATCAATTCCTGGAGCTTTGTGTTTCGCCAGTTCTTTCAAGGCAGCTTCCACTTTGTCCTTCAACACCATTGGTTTCAGTTCGTATGCAACCCCTTGGAATTGTTGGTCATCTACCAATTCTTTCTTGTATAATGCCTCTGTGTATTTGTCCCATCTTCTTTTGATGTTTCCTGCATCATTTATTATTTTCCCTGTAGAATCTTTCACTACTGCCACGCGAGGCTTGAATTTTTTCTTCACTTCCTTAAGCTTGAGAAACACAGAGCGTGTTCTTCCCTTTTGGTTTTTTGCCTCCAGCTCCTTGCGCATGTCATTATAATATTTGTGTTTGTCTTCTTGAGCTGCCTTCTGAAATCTTCCATTTAGTTCCTTAACTTCCTCATGTCTTCCTTTTGCATTAGCTGCTTGACGTTCAAGGGCAAGGTCCAGTGTCTCTTTGGACATGTAATTTGGTCTTTTCTTTTTTTCTTGTCTTTTTAAGAACTTTTTGCTTTCTTCTTGAGTGATATCTTTTATGTCATGCCACAGCTCATCTGGTCTCCTATCATTTGTGTCTAATGCATTAAACCTATTTTTGAGGTGGTCTCTGAACTCAGGTGGGATATACTCAAGTTCATACCATGGCTCTCGTATACTTGTTCTAATTTTCTTCAGCTTCAGTTTGAACTTACATATGAGAAGTTGATGGTCTTATCCACAGTCAGCACCTGGTCTTGTGTTGACATTTTGTACAGAGCTTTTCCATCGTCTCTTTGCACATATGTAGTCAATTTGATTCCTGTATGTTCCATCTGGTGAAGTCCATGTGTATAGTCTCCGTTTATGATGTTGAAAAAATGTATTTGCAGTGAAAGGTCATTGGTCTGACAAAATTCTATCATGAGATCTCCAGCTTTGTTTCTGTCACCAAGACCATATTTTCCAACTACTGAGCCTTCTCCTTTGTTGCCAACCTTTGCTTTCCAGTCACCAGTGATTATCAGTATGTCTTGATTGCATGTTTGATCTATTTCAGATTGCAGAAGCTGATAGAAGTCTTCCCTTTCTTCATTTGTGGCCTTAGTGGTGGGTGCATAAATTTGTATAATAATCATATTAACTGGCCTTCCTTGTAGGCGTATGGATATTATTCTATCACTGACAACATTGTATTTCAGGACAGATCTTGAAATGTCTTTTTTGATGATGAATGCAACCCCATTTCTCTTTAGTTTATCATTCCCAGCATAGTAGGCCTTATGATTGTCTGATTCAAAATGGCCTATGCCGGCCGATTTTAGCCCACTGATGCCTAGAATATCAATGTTTATGTGCTCCATTTCTCTTTTAACAATTTCTAATTTGCCTAGATTCATAGTACGTACATTCCATGTTCCAATTATTAATGGATGTTTATATTTGTTTCTCCTCATTTTGAGTCGTGCCACATCAGCAAGTTGAGCACCCTGGGGCTTTACTCCATTTCTGTCATCAAGGTAGACTGTACTTTGAGGAGGCAACTCTTCCCCAGTAGTCTTTTGAGTGCCTTCCTGGAGCCTGGGGGGCTCATTTTCTGGCATTATGTCTGACAGTGTTTCTTTGCTATCCATAGGGTTTTCAATGGCTAGTTGTTTCGGGAGTGGCTCGCCAGGTCCTACTCCCTAGTCTGTCTTAGTCTGGAAGCTCAGCTGAAAACCTGTCCACCATGGGTAACCTTGCTCATGTCTGAGGTACCAGTGGGAGAGCTCTCAGCCTCATCGCAAAACGCAAGCCCCCATGGCAAACTGACAGATGTGTGGGGGCTCTGATGGTAAAATAATTAATACAAGGACGCTTATATAGCATAAGAAAAAGAGAAGGAGAATAGAAAGAGGGAAGAGAGTAAAAGAAGAAAGGAAGGAAAAAAAAAAAAAACAAAACACCTCAGGCATACACGCTCCCACCCATGTATAAAATCGCTTAAGGTCAGTTGCAGTGGAATACACCTGCATTCCCAGCAGCTTTGGGGTGGAGGCAGGAGGATTGCAAACACAAGATCACGGGCAGCCTGCGCAACCCAGGGAGACCCTGTGTCAAATAGTAAAAAAAGACCGGGTGTGGTGGCGCACACCTGTAATCCCAGCGGCTCGCAAGGCGGAGGCGGGAGGATGGCAAATTCTAGACCAGAGGCAGTCTGCATAACTTAGCAAGACCCTGTCTCAAAAAGTAAAAAAAATGGGCTGACGTGCAGCTCAGTGGTCCAGCACTTGCAGAGCATGCAGGCGGGAGGCCCTGGGTTCAATCCCCAGTACCGCAAAAAAAAAAAAAAAAAAAGTAAAAAATTACGGGCTGGGGGCACAGCGTGGCGGTCCAGCACCTACAAAGCGAATAGGCGCAAGACCCTGGTTTCAAACCCCCGTACAAAACAACAACAACAAACAACAACAAAAAACCAAACCAAACCAAACGAAAACAAAAACCCCAAGAAACAACAACAACAAAAAAAACAAAATCAAAACAAATACAAAAACAAAACCATGCAAACACACTCGCACACACATATAAAACACCTCTAGTCAGGTGTGGTGGTGCACGCCTGCAATCCCAGCGGCTTGGGGCGGTGGAGACAGGAGGACCACAAGCCTGAGATCAGAGGCAGTTTGTGCAACCCAGCAAGCCCCTGTCTCAAAAAGTAAAAAATATGGGCTGGGGGCGCAGCGCGGTGGTCCAGCACCTACAAAGCAGGCAGGCACAAGACCCTGGATTCAAATCCTCATACAAAAAAAAAAAAACAAAAACAAAAAAAAAACCACAACCCTCGTATGTTCTTGTAGGTGCACTGTGGGCACCCAGTTCCACCAGGTGAAGTTGATACTGCAGGAAGCAGTGCTCCCTCCAGAACTCAGGATGGCAGTGTTTTCACATAATCTGCAGGAGCAGTCTGTCTTAGTCTATAGAGATTTTGCCGATTAAGTAGAAAATGGCAGATTGCCCCACAATGACCAAAGAGATGGTTCCAGGAAATATTCTGTGTCTATTGTATTGTTTGAGAAGCATTGGAGCCTGTGGGGTCCTCCCTGGGGTTCTCCCTGTCCCACGTAGTTCAGGCGCCAATTCCCCAAATCAGAGATTTCTGGCCCAAAGCCTATAGCATGGAGGGAATATGGCTGCTATCGTGGATTTTTTTTTTCTGTCACCCTGCCCACGGGACACAAACTGCAAGTTTTTGGGTGAGTCATTTTTGAGGTGGCACACGGAATCACCATCTTTAGCGACAACATCCCGCAGCCTGAGATGCTGGGCTATTGTAGGTCCCTCATGTGAGAAAATAGGGATCAGAGCCACGAGAGTAGATACTTGAGGGTACGGGGAGTAATCACGGAGGGAACTGGGAAGCCAGTGCCAGCCGTACACATCCAGAGCTGAAACGCAGCTCCCTCCCTCCTGTTGTGGCGGGACAGTCATGCAGACGCAATCTCCACAGACATACGGGCACACATATGCCTGGACCCCAGACACACTAGAGGGGATCCTAAGTCATCCCACTGCACTGTGGAGAAAGGTGAGGTCTGCAGAGGAGGCTGAGCGCCACGTGGACAGAGTGTTCCTTTCTGGCGGAGTCTTGCGGGACAATTAGACACAATAAGAACAGTTTCTAGCACAATCGCCGTGCATGGCAGACCTACTACAGACTCTCTCCGGGGGGGTTGAATATCATCCCACCCACAAGAGGACTTGGTCCTCCCAAGTGGTCTCCCAAGTGGGCGGAAAGCCCTGCAATAAAAAAAAAAAATCACACATATAATCTGTCTCTATTTCTTCACTCCCTAAAAACATATTGATTGAATGATAATTTTCTTAAGAATGGAGTAACATAAAATGCAATAATATAAAAATCCTACATACCATAAACAATTATTTTTGATGTACAGTAGTTTATTTCTCAGGTCCTTCTTTGACAACCTAGAAGAATGCAAGCTGTGAAGTCTGTTTTTCCTTTTGCTGTGGGACTACTTATAAACTTCATATGATTGAAATCAGACTAGGGGAATACCTGTGAAAATGCAGATCAGGTTTTCTGTGCTTAAAGAAACGAGTAGGTTTAAAATAAGCATTGTCTCATCATTATTCTGTACCACCACCTTAGCATGAGAGAAAAAAATACAACACTGAACCTAAGAAGTAGAGAAGATAAAAAGGCTATGACTCAGAGGAAAGGAAGGAAAATGAGTCTTTTCTCAATTGAGCTTAAAAGTAAGAAAAGAGAAAAAATATTCTTA
This sequence comes from Pedetes capensis, assembly GCA_007922755.1. Lineage (NCBI taxonomy): Eukaryota > Metazoa > Chordata > Mammalia > Rodentia > Pedetidae > Pedetes > Pedetes capensis. The sequence continues at coordinate 5,287 of VMDO01011538.1, read as the reverse complement.
CAGCTTTCTTTTGGTAAGATATTTTTCATTCATTTGAAGTGTATATGTTTATGTGGCATTCACTTTAAGTGTACTGGGTGTAATAGTTAGATGTAGAGAATAGGCTTACGGATATTGTATTCACAGAAGGTGAATGCCTTCTGAGAGACAGAGCTCAAAGCTACACAGAAAGGCATTGATGAGGTCAACCTTATGAGAATTAAATTCGCCACTAACCAATCATACAATCAAAAACATTAAAGTTATTTCAACTCCTTTCTCTTTTGTCTTCATAAACATTTCACTCTAAATATGGCAGTTATTTTATGTGGCTTTGTAAGGTTTATTTCTACTACTAACTATGTCTTAAAGTCAAATTCTCTTTCACATACATTCAAACCCTAACTTAATAATTTCATTTAATATTCTTATACATAAACTGAGGTTACACTTTTGAAACTACCTATCCTCCTCGCATTTGCCATCAAGCAATGGCATGTTTGCTATGAAGATATTATCTTCTTCACCATTCTTTCCTTTCCTTTCCCTTCATTTCCTTCAGTTTCCATTCCTTTCTTTTCCTCTCCTTTTCATTTTTCTTTTCCTCCCTTTCTAGTTCTTTCCTTCCTTTCTTCCTTCTTCCCTCCTTCCCTCCCTCCCTCCCTTCTCTCTCCTCTCTCTCTCCTCTCTCTCTCTCTCTCTCTTTCTTTCTTCCTTTCTTTCTTTGTTTCTTTCTTTCTTTCCACGGGTGTTGAACCTGTCACTCATGCTAGACAAGTTCTCTACTACCAAGCAGTCCCTAGTCATTTATTTATTTATTTATTTATTTATTTATTTATTTAATTTGAGATAGAGCTTCACTAAGTTGGGCAGGCTGCCTTTGCCCTCTAACTCACAATCCTTTTGCCTCAGTCCTGAGTCACTGGGATGACAGCTATGAATTATGGCACCTAGCTAAAACATTATTTTCATTCTACCATTTGCCACATTGAGCTGGGGATTAACTCAGTTGATAAAGTGCTGTTCTGTGCATCCCGAGGCGCTGGGTTCCATGCCCAGCAGTGCAAAAATTAGGAAGTGACCTGGCAGCCCACTCCCAAAACAATCCCAATACAATCAGCCATTGAAAACCCTGTGAATAGCTGAGAAGCACTGACAATGGTACCAGGCATTGCACAGTGTCAGGGAGTATTTCATCTGTTGTATATGGAGTCGCTAGGAGTCAGACCTGATTTGACAACACCTAACAACAAAAACAAAGATGCATACCAAATTGTATACATTTAAGAGACTGGAAAATTTAAGAAACACCATCCAGATAGTGCTATATAAATTCTCAAAACACTAAGATCTCCTCCTTCAGATCTCCTCCTTCTCCTCTCCTCTCTTTTCCTCTCCTCTCCTCCTCCTCCTCCTCTTCTCTTTCCTCCTCCTCCCCTCCTCCCACTCCTCCTCCTCCTGCCCTCTGCCGTCACCACCTTCTTCTTCTTCTTCTTCTTCTTCTTCTTCTTCTTCTTCTTCTTCTTCTTCTTCTTCTTCTTCTTCTTCTCTCTCCTCTCTATATCTTAGAGAAAATGAAATATTTGAAAGTATAGAACCAAACGTGAGCCTTAAGGAGAAATGCTGCTGAAATGTCACTGGAGTTAATAATGCCTGAGGAGGCTGGTATAAAAGCAGAGAAACAGTGAAGATTAAAGGACATTTCAGAGGGCCAACACTAAATGCTTGAATTCATCTACTAGAAACTATAAATCCATGGCTTTCAATTCTACCTATGTATTATAAACTCATGGATTATTTTTAAATAAAAAAATGAATGCATGTCCCTTACTTCAATTTAATTTAAAAAGAATAATTTAGGATTCTGCTTGGGTATATTCATGAATTTTTTCAAGTTCTGCAGGGCTTGTTGTTATCATTGTTCATGATGCTGATGATGTTTTTAATATGCAACTGGGGCTCAGAGTCAATGATTGAACTTGAAAATGTGCATGGCAATGTTAAGAACTGCCTTAATCTGAATGAAGTACAGAACTAAGGGTATCTTTGGATAAAACATTCTTCTACCCACACATGCAAACTTCAGAGAACTTTGCAGCCATAAAACATGGTGCTGTAGAGGACAGCACAGAAAGGTGAGGGGAATTTATACAGAATTTACACACAAATGTTAAAGAACATACTCAGATTTTATCAGCACTCTATGTTAATTAAATTTTAAGAGAAAAAGAAGATTTTTCTATGTACCCAGAGAACACTAAAGATTCAAAGAAAGACTCTTCCTTGTATTCAGAGGCCTCAGGCCAGATTTGAGGAGCTGAGAGGAAGCATATCATTGAGATATAACTTACCCTTGAGATTAGATGTTTTATATTAGGTGGTAGAGGTAGACATAGGCACATACCAAGTACTAAATTAGACTATTTATCGAGAGATAGAAGCATCCTATATTCTTGTTGACCACTGAATCTAAATTCCTTTCTGTAAACAGTAAAATCACTATCAATTTATTATTTATAAAACTCCTTGGTTGTTAGAAACAAAACACTTCAGCCTAGCATTCCATCTTTACCAATTTCTAAGAAATTTTGAATAGTTTTAGCACTTTGGTGACTTTTCCCTTTTCCCAGTCTCTCTTTCAATGACAAATTGATTAAATGTTCATTCTAGTTTATTATCTGATTTAATCCATCAAAAGACTTCTTCACACACCCACTTTTCACCATAATATTAATTCAACATTTATGTTGTGTGTTTACACATATCTCAGGAGTGTTCCTTGATAACTGAGTTGTCTATGTTCAAATGCATTGCCCCATCTTCTTTAAACTGAATATCCTGGCTTAAGTCATAACAGTTCCCAGCTCCTCAGGATACTGAGAATTGTGAGAGCAATCAAGATGTAATATAGACAAGTGTGGAGTGATTTCTGGCTCTCAGGTTTTCCTTTACTGCCCCCATCATTTCTCTCTCTACTCCTTGCCCAATGCTTTTAAACCTCTATTACTTTTCTTAATCACTGAATGGGACTGGAGTTCAGCTCAGTTGGTAGAGTGCTGTCCTGTTCCCTCTGAGGCCCTGGATTTGATCCCTAGCACTAAAAAAAAATGGGAGAAGGACTCCCAAAGTAAACCTGAAACAATCAGCCATTAAAAATCCTATGAATAGCAGTGAAGCACTGACACAATGCTGAATATGGCACAGTGCCAGGGAGTGTTTCATTCTGTTGTGCAGAGTTGCTATGAGTCTGACCTGACTCAACAGCACCTAACAAGAATAACACTAACTGTGAAAATTTCTCAGACTTTTACTTGGGTTTGATAAGTTTAATAGTTTTGAGGTGTGCTGGTGTTTTGTAATTTGGTATCCACATGATGTTTTTCTAATGATTAAACATGGAGTAGAGGTTGTAAAGAGGAAGGTTCCTCCACTTGTCTGTCAGCTTGTCATGCTGTGGGGGCTTGCATGTTGCTGTGATGCTGAAAGTTATGACATAAATATCTCAGATACTAAGAGGGCTACTCATAATGGGTAGGTTTCAGCTGAGCTTCCAGACTAAAACTAGGGAGAAGGACCCAGCAGCCCATTCCCAAAAAGTTAGTCATAGATAACTCTATGAATGGCAGAGAAATAATGTCAAATATAGCACTGGAAAATGAGCCCCTCCAGGCTGGAAGGCATTCAAAAAACAACCAGGAAAAATTGCTTTCTCAAAATAGATTGGACCTTAATGATGAGGATGGAGAAGAACCCCTGGAACCTCCTTTTGCTGATGTTGTTAGGTGCCGTCGAGTTGGTGTCCGAATCATAGCAACCCTCATAGGGTTTTCAATGGCTGTTTTGAGATCGCCTTGGGAGTGGGTTGCCAGATCCTTCTCCCATTTTTGTGGTACTGGGAATTGAACTTGGGACCTCAGAGACTGCAGCACAGCACTTTACCAACTGAGCTAAATCCCAGCCCATTTGCTGATGTAGTACAACTTAAAATAAGAAGAAACATAGTGACTGCAACATTAGGTTCAAACAAAAAAAGATGTGTGTGTGGCACAGCATTGGGTTAGTGTTTCATTCTCTTGTACATAGGATTGCTATGAGTAGGATCTGACTCAATGGCACCCAATAACAACAACAAGACAAAATTATGGGAGCAAAATGCTATTTGTTTCACACTATATCAAGGTATGCCTACAGCTGTACCACTGTGGCGTCAGATCCCATCATATCTCAGAAGCTAAACAGGGTTGAGCCTGGTTAGTACTTGGGAGAACTCCTGGGAACACCAGATGCTTTAGGCTTGGAAGAAGGACCTAGCAACCCACTCCTAAAAAGCAATCAGCCATTGAAAACCTTATGAATAGCAGAGAAACACTAACGATAGTGTTTCTCCTGTGGTACATAGGATTGCTATGAGTCAGACACAGACTCCACGGCACCTAACAACAGCAACAATATCAAGGTATATCAAACTAGGATGACTCATCAGTATTGATGTTAATGTTGGTTACCTGACTTAGGGAGTGCTTATGGAGTTTCTTCACTATAAATTTGCTCACTCTTCCATTCTCTAAAAAGCCATTATGTACAGCCCACAGTCTACATTTCTGATGGCAGAATAAGTACTAAATCATTTGACCTATTTCTGCATGACAGAGTTTGTAGTATATTTTTCCTCCCAGCTTTGTTGATGTGTGATTGACATAGAAACACTGTACACCTCTGGGTTCCATGGCATATGCTTGTAATCCCAAGGACTCAGGAGGCTAAGGCATGTGGATCACCAGTTTGAGATTAGAGGGAGCCTATGCAATTTAGCAGGACCCTGTCTCAAAATAAAAAAATAATAATAATAATAAATGGGTCTTGAGTGCAGGTCAGTGTTAAAACACTTGCATGATATGCATGAGACCCTGGGATAAATCCCCTAGTACTAGAAAAAAAAACTGTGTATATATACAGTATATATGATGATAGTGTGATGTACATATATTCTTTTTTTTTTTATTAGAAATTTTTAATGTACATCATAATGTGATTCATTTTGACATGATTTTCGTTGTGACAATTTTCATATATGCAATTTGATAAGCATTATTCATATAGGTTACCCCATACGCTCCTCTATGTTTCCCCCCTCCCCCCTTCCTATCTAAGTTTCCCATCCAAGTCTTCTCTATCTTTTACTATATAGTATTTTTCTATATGTCCTTGGGTTCCCTTTCTGTTTAAGATAGAAACTTTTCTTGTAGTGGTCTTTGTTTCTATCTTGTTAGAACAATTACATGTGATTTTTAGTCCATTTGTATTGACC
>VMDO01011537.1:16492-66466 GCA_007922755.1 Pedetes capensis | reverse complement strand
AGCAATCTTTTCTGTAAAAATCATAAGCAAAACCAATCATTCAGGACAATGTTTCTACTTTCAGTTCTTTTGACAAGCATCTTAATAATATATTTTATCCTTATCCTTTTACTTACATTTACTCAGTTTTTAAGTATTTACCTAATAGCATGTTATCTTCAATTTTAAGTTAAATATTTAAACTTCTTCAAAGTGAAAAGAAATAAGATTACTAGTTATATTTTAAAGTAATTTCAAGCTATTACATTTGTCAATTAAGTTTACTTATTTGAAATGGAAGATATTCATAAGCATGTTTCAAACATATATGTAATACAATTATATTTGTAAATATTTATAAATTTCTCCATGCATGCATCTTTATTATGTAATATTTATGCAGAATCAAGACTATTTATAAATAGCGGATGTCATTGAACAATAGAAAATGCATATTTATTTTCTTTTTCAAGTAAATTAAATTTTTATTTTCTTTAACTTTTATTCTATTTTTGAGAGAAGTTAAAATTTAAGGATAATAAGCTATTTGTTTCAAATTTATTTTCTTGTGGAAAGACGTATAAGGAAAAGCTTAGAATATTTTATACTTTATTGCTTTTAAGTATGGATGAATAGCTAGCTATAAAAATTGGAAATTTCAAAAACAATATATTTATGATTTACATTCAAATGTAGTCATATTACTAAAGATAGCACATAAAAGCATCAGGTCAGGATTCTGGGAACCCCAGTGTGGCGCATCAGTGGCATCTATTTTTTAATTTTTCCATATCACAGAGGAAAGCACACAATGCCAAAGAACAGAAGACCTGAATATGTATGGATGACATTTACCACAAAACTTAGTGGCAAATATTCATTATTAAATCTCAGAATGTATCAGTGGGAAGACAAGTAACCAGCAGACCCCAAAAACCTATAGAGTATCAACACCCATGAAGGATCCAAAGAATCTGAAACACTAAACTTTCATGAAGGTTTGAATTTTCCTCAAATATATGCGTACTAATCTGAGTAACAATTAATTGTAAAAATCCAGGAAAACCACTTTGACATTAAATTTAGGGGCACAGAATATTTAGTCCAAATCCTCTATTCTCTCTTTTATTTTTCTGGTGCTTGGGGGATGAACCCAGAACCTCACACATACTTTTCAAGTGCTATACCAATGGGCTGCATTCCTAGCCCATTTTTAAATTTTTATCTTGAGACAGAGTAGAGTCTCACTGTTATGAAGGCTGCCTCTGACCTTAAACCTGGAATCCTCCTGCCTCCATCTCCCAAGTGACTGGGATTACAGGTTTGTGCCACTGCACCTGGCTTTGGTCAAATCCTTTTAAAAGTCACTAGGAGCAAAAGAGATAATAGCATACAATTATAGCCCTGTGAACAAATTACTCTGGAGAGACATACTCATAAAATAATATACTACTTAAAATATCTAAAAGATAATAAGATAAAACAAAACAAATTTATGTAGTATAAATTACAATTTAAAAATCTCAGAAATAAGGTATAAAACTCAGGAAGAAATAAGACTAAAATTTGAAAACCACACCCACGTCCAATGGCATATGCCTATAATCCCAGTGACTCAGGATTCAGAGGCAGGAGTATAGCAAGTTCAAGACCAGAGGCAGTCTGCATAATTTAGCGAGATCCTATCTAAAAAAAAAAGTTAAAAAAAAAATGGGCTGAAGGTGCAGCTCAGTGGTCCAGCACTTGCAAAGCATGCAAGGACAAGGCCCTGGGTTCAACCCCTAGCACCCCCTCAAAAAATTGGAAACAACAAAAAATACCAACTGAATATATATTAAGCACTAAGTCTACTACCAGAACCTATGAAACTACTAAAAGAATAATAGAGGAAACACTTCAGAACATTGGAATGCACAGAGATTTTTTGAATAATTTCCAAAAGCAAAAGAAACTAAAGCAAAAATACACAAATGGAATCACATCAAGTTAAAAATTTTCTGTACATCAAAGGAAACAATCAACACAGTATATAAACAATCTCTAGGATGGGAGAAAATATTTGCAAACCATCTACTTGACATGTCTGCAGCCATAGAACCTTGCCATCTGATCCAGCTGATTTCAGAAGCTAAGTAGGTTTAGCCAGATTAGTCCTTGGATGTGAGATTCTCTGGGAATACCAGGTACTGCAGGCTAGGGAGAAGGATGCGACAATCCACTCTAGAAACAATTCATCATTGAGAACCCTATGAATAGCAGAGAAACACTGACAATAATTCCAGGCATGGCACATTGTCTAGGAGTATTTTGTTCTGTTGTACATAGAGTCACTATGAGTTGGACCCAACTGGCAGGCACATAACAACAACAATAATATATTTGACATGAGTTTGATGCCCAGAAGTTATACGGAACCTCAAAATCTCAATAGCAAATAGTAAATGAATAACTCGATTAAAAAAAAAAATGGGCAACATACCTAAATAGGCATTTCTCAAAAGAAAACATGCAAATTGACAACAGGTATATGAAAAAACCTTCAACATCATTAATCAGAGAAATGCAAATCAAAAGTACAATGAAATAGTACCTCACCCCAGTAAGAATGACTACTATCAAGACAAACAATGACATGTGCTGGTGAGAATGTGGAGATAAGGGAACCTTTGCTCACTGTTGGTGGGAACGTAAATTATTAGAGTTATATGTAAAACAATATGGATGCCCCTCAAAAGATTAAAAACAGGACTACTATAAAATCCAGCAATCCCACTACTGAGCATATACTCAAAGGAAGTGAAATTGGCATATTTTAGAGACATGTGCATTGCCACTTTCATTGTAGTGCCATTCACAATACCAAACAAAGAAAAAAAGAAGGGAACAACTTAAATCTCCATAAACATTTAGGATAAATAATATAGAAAAAGGGAGTACTGTATAGCCATAAAGATAATGAAATCCTCTCATTCACTACAACATAGATGGAACTGGAGATCATTAAGTAAAATAAAAAGGAACATAAACACAAGTACTATATAATATCACTAGTATGTATAATCTAAAACATTGACCTCAGACAAGTTAAAAATAGAATGTCAGATACCAGAAACCAAGGAGTGTGGTGTAGGGGAAAATAGGGGAGGAATCTATAAATATTGAGCAATGTGAACTATATTGCAGTGAGCTAGGAATAAGGACTTCTAGTGTGCTGTTGCACAGTAGAGTGATTTTATATAATTATCTATTGTCTATATCAAAAGCTAGAAGAGGTTTGAGTGTTCACCATAAAGAAATAATAAGAGTTTCATTAGTTAGATATGTTTAACTGGATTTAATCACTATACAATGTGTACTTTTATTGAAACATTGCATGGTAAATCATTAATATGTATAGGTTATGCATTTATGTGTTAGTTAAAAATAAATATTTCCATTTTTCTTTTTCTCCTCCTGGTAATATTAGATATGAAATTATAATTAATCACCTTTTTCTCTTTATAGCAATAGATATAGAAATATATGCAAATCTAATGAACCAATATATCTGAGTGAATTATATCCCCTGCATCTGTGCACTGTAAAGATCTATGAATAATAACACTTAATCAAAATAATCCATCTGGCACTGAAATTTTCTATTCTGAAACAATTCTACATTATAAGATACCAGGACTATGTTGTTGTTGCTGTGGATAGGTACTGTCAAGTTGGGTCCAACTCACAACAACCCTACGTACAAGGGAAGGAAACACTGCCTGACACTGTGCCATGCCCAGCACTATGTCAAAGTTTTTCTGCTGTTCATAGGGTTTTGAATGGCTAATTGTTTTTGGTATTGCTTCAGGAGTGGGATGCCAATTCCTTCTCCTAGTTTTGTTGTGGTGGGGAATAAACACAGGGCCTCAGAGAGTAAAGTGCAGGACTCTGTCAACTGAGCTAAACCCCAGCCCACCAGGCCTATAAGAAGGATAAAAGACAATGAAACAAACCCAAAGTGGCTCCCAGAGGCCAAATGTCATAAAACTTGAGATACTAGAAATGGATTGTGATCCATGGAATTAAATAAAATTCCATGAACCCATAAACATAAAATAAAAGTAATTTTTATTTTAAACTAGAATGCCAATAAATAAATATAAAAGGAAAGATGAAGTTGGAAAATTTTCCAGTGTTAGAAATCAAAGTCCCCTTCATGCCTGTCAGCTCCTCATGACGAAGGTGTTTGTATGTTGTGAAGCTGAAAGCTATGCCACCACCAGTATTATAGGTATCAGCAGGACTACCAATGCCAGACAGATTTAAGCTGAACTTCCAGGCTATGACAGATAAGGGAGTAGGATCCAGCAGCCCACTTCCAAAACAATTAGCCATTGAAAACACTAGGAATAGTGGAGAAACGCTGTCAAATACAGTGCCGGAAAATGAGCCCCGCCCCAGCCCAGGCTGGAAGGCATTCAAGAAATGAGGGAGGAAGTGTTGCTCTCTGAAAGTAGAATGGACCTTAATGACAGAAATGGAGTAAAGCCCCTGGGACCGCCTCAAAATGAGAAGAAACACAATGACTGCAACAATGGGCTCAAACATAAAAGGACCATGTTTGTGGCATAGTGTCTGCTAGTGTTTCATTCTGTTGTACATAGGATCATTATGAGCCAGACCCGACTAAAAGGTACTTAACAAACAAGCACTCCATCAGTAATAATGAATGAAGGCAAGAAGCTCCAATAGGTAATTAAATATATGGTAAATGTCTGATGAAGAACTGAGTATTTTCAATGTATCTGCTCATGAAATAGTTACTAAATAAAATAAGAAAAGTAGCAATTTTTAATGAAGAAGTCAGGTAGATATCTCGTTAATAAAGTGTTAAATTGAGGATTACCAATAGTAAAGAAGATGAAATAGAACACGAGGAACAGATCATTATTTCATGATATTCTTAAGAAATATTCTTTAATTTATGCATGAAAAATATGTAAATCCCCCCAAATTGAGATCCTATGAAAATAATTAAGAATAATTATGCCTACTGAAGACAAAAAAGGCCTGAAAACATAAAAAATAATAAGTAAATAAATAAATAAATTTAAAAAGACATTAAGATATTGGCTATTTTCCATGAGGTTATCAGATCTTTTTTTTCCCATGACTAGAGTTTCAACGAATAGCTTCCCACATTCTAGGCAAGTGCTCTACCACTTAGCTGCATCTCCAGCCCTTTCTTTCTTTCTTTCTTTAAATTTTGAGACCAGTTTTCATTTGTTTAGTTTCAATTTGTTTTTTATTTGAGTTACCCAGGTGTTGAACCTAGCGTGTTAGGCATGTTTTTTGCATGAACCCCTGAGCCACATTCCCAGCATGAATAGACTCATGCTTATCTGCCAAAATAATTCAATTCCACAAGATTCTGTTACCATGTTTGTAAAATAAAGAAGTCAGTACTGTATTTACAAGGATTCTGAAACAAGTACATAAGAAATTCTGAAAATTATGAAGCAATATAGAATATACGTTATCAATATTATAATATTAGAGTATTAGATAAACTATAGTATGTTGTTGTTGTTAGGTACCATTGAGTCATGTCCAACTCATAGTGACCCTCATAGAGTTTTCAATGGCTGATTGTTTCGGGATTGTCTTGGGAGTGGATTGCCATATCCTTCTCCATTTTTGCAGTGCTGGGAATCGAACCTGGGACCTCAGAGACTACAAAGCAGCTCTCTACCAACTGAGCTAAATCCCAGCCCAAAACTATAGTATGCTAATCATAAATTAGTATTATTCCTTATTAAAGTATTGCTGGATATTTAATATGGGGTATTTAAGTATAATTTAATATTTTATAGGCTAAAATTAGGTTATAAAATGCAAGAATGTTTAATATTGCATGCAGATTCTTTAGTTTTAATGAAAAAGATTTCAAATAAAGATTCAAATACCTTCATAATTTTATGATATATTTTACAGAAACATAACTGACTACAGTGAGATATGGCACTGTAATCATCTTCTATGAAATGAGATTACTGACAAATTGAGGTGGTAAAGTCACATGGATAAGGACAGAACAGGGTTTCTATGTAGATTGTTACCCTGATTCTCATTTAATTATCATTAAACTACCATAATGAGGAAGAACTTTATTATATACTCTATTTACTATTCTTTTTGTATTTTTTTATTATTCAGGATTTGCAGCTGAAGCCAGGACCTCTCACAGACTAGGCAAGTTACTGAGCTGCACTCTCAAACCCTGTTTCACTTTTAATTTTGAGACAGAGTCTGGCTAAGTTACTTAGGCTGCCTCTGGCCTGGAACTTGCAATCCTCTTGAATGATCCTCCTGAGTGCTGGGAAAACAGGCATGTGCCTCTGTTCCCTTTGTTTTATTTTTATCATCTTTTTTGTTTGATTATATTTAAGGTAGGAGATTATAATAGTTGAAATGTCTTTCATTACACATATTTATATCAGTTTTTTGTGGTACTGGGGGGGCGCTGAATCCAAGACCTTGCACATATTTTGCAGGTATTTTCTCACTCAGTTGTACTCCAGTCTCCTTTTTGTTTTTTATCTCCAGAAGGGTCTTGCTAAATTTTTCAGGCTGCCTGTGGTCTTGAATTTACAATCCTCTTGCTTCCACCTCCAGAGTTCCTGGGATCACAGGCATACGCTACTGTATCCGGCTTCATTTATATCATTTTAATAATTAACATATTTGGCATTTTGGGGATCCTCTTATTAATATGTTACTACTTTAAGTTATGATGCTAACCCTGATAACATAGCTCTTTATTAAATCTGATGTATGCGAAGTGTTATTTATATTTATGTGATGGTGGCATCATTAGGCTCTTTTCAAATATTTGTAGCACCTTTATAATGATTTTGCCTGATGTGTTACTGTTTTCTTCGTCTTACCTAGTGAATTTCTCTTTGTAAAATCACATTGATTTCTCCTTTTGCTGTCTTTCTATTTGTATTTATATGTCCACATATACATGTAGAATGATGTGTGTCAAAGCACTTATATATAAAAGAGTATTTGAGTCACAAATACTTAATTAAAACTATGATAACAGAATTGAGCACTGGTGCACTCCTATAATCTCAGCTACTAGTAAGGCTGAAGCAAGGGGATCGGAAGTCAAGGGCAGAGGCAGCCTAAGCAACTTAGCAAGATTTTGTCTTAAAATAAAAAATAGAAACAGGTTTGGGGTGTGGCTCATTTTGGAGCACTTGTCTAGCATGAGAGAGGCACTGGGTAACATCCCAGTAATTGGGGAAAAGAAAATCTCTGATAATGGAAAGACCTGTTTTTTTTCAAATCTACCCACATTCATAGATTTTGTTTTAAATCCATAAAAAAAGACTACTTTCCTTCTCTACTCTTTTCCCTAAACCTTGCCAAAACAAATTAGTCATCCACCAGCCAGTAGGTTTGGTAAATACCTGTGTTTAATTGACATCATTGCATAATACAGAGCTGAGGATGATGGTAGCCCCAGAAAACTTAAATTCAACAGATGTCAGTATTCCAGTTTATTATGGTGTATTTTTCTTTCCACATTCATTTATTATATAATATTAATATATAATCATACAATTTTTTTCTGACACTTCCTAATGACTAACATTTCTCATTTTATTAACCAACTTAATGGTGAATACTTTTGCATATTTAGTCAAATCAAAAAATCTATATTTCATATAGATGAATTTTTGTGATATCATCTTACTTATTTATATTCATGGCAACAATTTTCTATCCTTACTTTAAATTGAAAATTACTATACAAGTTTTAATGTGTGTTTATGTTCATAATGGGGTAACTCATGTATCTGTTAGGAAATATATAAAGCATTGTGTTCAAAATTGTATATTATAAAAACTTTTAGTAATATGTAATTATAGCTCTTTATATAATGCTGATTAATAAAACAATTTGTATTTTTCATTTTTTCCTATGAGTTGGTCTTCTTATAGTTAATTTACATTTTCCTTTTTACTGTGATAGATGACAGATTTACTAGAAAATCAACAATTCTACATATAACATACATATAGCCTGAAGAATTATTAAAAGGAAAATGCCATGGGAAAATACCACCTCGTCAAGAAATGCACTTTTGCCACCCAGAGTAGGCCCAGCCATATGTACTATTACCCTCACAATCCCCTTTCTCCATCAGATGTATCCACTATGCTGAATTTTTACAATATTTGTTGCTTACTTGTAGTAGTTCAAATATCTCAGCCAAGCCATTTGATCTGTAGAATTACCAGCAATGTGAATGCTTCCATTTGTGTATTCATTGCATATCCATTGTTCTACATTTGTCTTGTGTAATCCCTGCAAAGTGTCAGGTGAATCCAGATATTTGCCTAGACCTAGATGTTAGGACATTGACCTGACCATGTTGATGCTGCTCTGCCCTTTCATCACAAAACAAGTTAGTTTTCATTTAGTGAGCTGCAACCCTTATCTACTCTATAGCTACTTCTTGGTTCAGTTTCTATTAGAAAGGAAGATGAATGTTTGATTATTCCTTTACTTATTGCTCTTCAAAATGCTGAATTTATTTCCTATTATTATCCATAAATGATCAATTAGATTTAAAATCTATTAGCAACATATAAACAAAAGTCAGAAATTCAATCATTTTCAAATATCCTTAGTAAAATTAAAACTTTGGCTGGTGAAAACTTCTGAAACAAGGCTTCTATGCTTTATGTTATAACTATAGTTCTTTCTTTTAAAAAGTTACTTAATATCTAGTTTGAAAAAAAAATTGTAGCCTACCTTGAATATTTCCAATGCTGACTTAGAAGCTGCTGTTTTTCCAGAAGCCCAAGAAATCCTATTCTATACAGTGAACAGTGGTATTTTAAGGTTAAAATCTGAATAATATCGATGCTCATTGCTCTTGAACTCATTGTTGATTTTAGTCCCTTATTAAGGACAGAGTTAGGAAATGTGTGTGCTTGTTTCTATAGTCTTTACCTTTTTTTTTTCCACACAAAGAAGCTTTGTTCTCAGTAACACAGGAAGAATTGGATATCTCATAATTACTGACCTACTTAAACCCACATTAAATATACAAATATACAATATAATAATACTAATTGTAAAATGAACTATGTCTGATTAAAACAGTTACAAATTTCCAGTGTATGCTTTTTAAATTTTCCCCACACTTTAAGAAGTTGTTGTTGTTGTTGTTATTAGGTACTATCCAGTCGGTATTCAACTCATTGGGACCCTATGTACAACAGACAAAACACTATTATTAGTGCTTCTCTGCTATTCCTAGGCTGATAGCTTTTTGGGAGTGGGTTGACAGGTCCTTCTCCTAAGCCTACATCACCTGGTGTTCTCAGGCGGTCTCCCATTCAAGTATTAACCAGGCTGGACTCTGCTTAGCTTCTGAGATCTGACAGGATCAGATGCCACAGTGGTACAGCTGCAGGCACTTTGAGAAATAGTTTTACCTTATTTCATTGTCAGAATGCAAAGATATGATACACTATGTCCTTTTCTGCCCCTCTGTAGTCGAAATTTATTAGTAAACCTATTTTTAATGTGTATCACCTGTTCTTATATCATTTTGATTTTCTGAGGCCCTTTCTTAACTATATTCTTCAAGAAATTATTACAGGAACAATATTTCCTTAATTCTTACATGTTCACATTGATAATTATCTGTCACTGACTTATGTGTAAAATAAAAGTGTGCATGTGTGTACATGTGTCTATTTATTGCCTCATATCTTTATTTTCTTGAACATCTTGAATATTCTTGATTTCTTCTGGCTACCCTAGCTTGTTTGGTGATGGATAAAAAAATACAGAAAACTGATCACTATAAATGTCAGAATAAAAATCCCAATGATAACCTACTTTATTTCCTCTTATAAATCTCTCAATGTATTTTTCTAAATACCCAATTTTTAAAAAAATCCAATATGCTTATTAGAAGATTTCTTTTCTTATTATTCTCCTTCAATATTGCTAGGTATGTTGTAAGTATTTTAATTGCATTTTAATGTTAATAACCTTATATATATATATATATCATAACTTGTATATATGGGCTGAGGTTTAGCTCAGTTGGTAGAGCACTACTCTGGAGTTTCTGAGGACCCAGGTTTGATTCCCAGTACTAGTACTAGAAAATGGGAGAAGTTTGTGGCAGTCCACTCAGAAAACAATCCTGAAACAGTCAGCTGTTGAAAACCCTATGAGAATCTCTATGAGTCAGACCCAACTTGACGGCACCTAACAACAAGTATGTATTTCTATTTCATGAAAGTTATCATTTGTGTAGCTTTTGAATTTGTTGTAATTGCTAGCTGTTTTTCTTTGAATGAAATTTGGGAAGCTGAGGCAGGAGGATCTCTAGTTTGAGGCTAGAAGCAGACTGCATGGTCTATCAAGACGCTGTTTCAGGAGGCATGGTGACTAACACCTGTAATCCCAGCAATTTGGGAAGCAAAACAGGAGGATTGCAAATTAAATGAAATTGAATTCTATTTCATTCTCTCTTTCTTCTATTTCATTCTCTTTTTCTTCCCCCACCCCACTTGCTTATAACATTGTGAATTCATCCTTATTCTCATTCTCTCTCTCTCTCTCTCTCTCTCTCTCACTTACTCCCTTTCACTCTCACTCTCTGGCTCTTGCTCTTGCTCTCTCTTTCAGCAGCACTGGAGAGTTGAAACCAGGTCCTTACACACATTACCCAAGTGTTCTACCACTGAGCTACACTCCCAGGCCTTTTCTCTTTATTTTTTATTGTGAGAGGCTATCTTGATAAATTGTGCAGGCTGCCTCTGGCCTCAAACACACAATCCTCATGCCTCAGCCTCCCTAGTCACTGGGATTATGAGTATGAGCCACAGTGCCCAGTTTACTTTCATCTATGATGAATATTCTTAAAGACAGAATGAATCCACCACAAACTTAATACCTTCACTGATGTTCCATGCTCTGTCTATATCTCTCTTACAGCAGCATGTCTGTGTTTTCTTCTACTTTATTTCCTTTCAAGAAAATAAACAGTTTCTGAAATTATGATTTACATGTAGGAACTATTTCCTACATTAATATTGTTTGTGATATTAGGTGCAAAAACCTGGAACTGATCCTACAACAACAAGGTGACTGGCAATTCCCTTCTGTAGAATATACTGAAGTTTATTCTTACCAATATTTATTTGTTTAAGGCCCTGTTATGATTTCTTTTATGTACTCAGGTCTTCCAGCTTGACTCAACTCTTAGCTCAGTTATCACCAATGCATAGACTCAGCTTTTTATAGTTTCTTATCTAATCCTGAATGAGTTGTCAAAATATTAATATCCTATGACTCATTTGGGCAAATATATTAATGTGAGCCTTGCTTCTTATAAATACTGCTACTTAGAGGATATTTTCTGAGCACCTTGTACTGTCTCATTATTCCTGAATTGGGATTCTATTTCAAAGTAAACCAAGTGGAAATACAACATTATCCGTGTGGTTAATAATTCAATGTAGAATACCCTAATCCAAGTCTTAACCCATCAAGCTAAACTACCTTGGAATTTGAAGGTACTTGGATTCAAGCTCCAATGTGTCACCTCTCATGAAGTATTCTAACTAGAATTTTGTTTTATCCAGTACATGGGCTAGCCTATTACCTACCATGCTTCCTTTTGTGGCTCCATCCTATCAAAAGTTCTGAGATTCACTTCTTTTGCATGCTGAGACTATGAACAGAATGCATGCTTTCTTGTGGTGAATAAGAGAGGGAAGTTCTATTTCCACTGAAAAGGGGCATTTAAGGCAACATTACCAGTCTCAAAACAGTTTGTTCTCTTTTCTTTTCACCTCCCTACCCCATATGCCTAGACAGGGTGAAACAGATGCTCATTAATTTTTAAAATTCCTTTAAAATATAGAGCACATGCTTTCAGATTAGTGAGAGCAAGGCAAATGGTTGTTATATAATTTGCAATGTGCACAGAATCAATCAATAGATCAACAGTACTGTTTGCAAGGTAGGCAGTCAAGCCTGAAGATTGTTTCCCACAGCCTGAAGAGGAAATCCTCCTTCTCAAGTTGATTGGTTTTCATGATCTGAGCAAACAAATGGTATTGTTGCACAATGTCAATAGCCCACATTTTATTCCTTGTTTTGCTTTTAACAGACTGTGAAAAGACCAACAGCTGTTACTGAGCTAAGAAGAACTAAAGGATTTACAGTAGGTGGTGCCACCTGTGATTTTCTTGTTCTGCCCTGTAAAATCTGCCACGTTATTTGGAGCTGGTTGGAGAATGTGGCAGGGATTCAATGACCGGGGGAGTGAGTAGTCTACTCTGCCTCCACTCTAATATGAAGGAGTATCATTATCTTTACAAATCACATCAATGTGTGTTGATGAGTCTTTTCTCTTTCTTCAGCATTATCCATTTGAAGTAAGAAAGCACTATAAATATAAAGCAAACCTGAATTCAACTGACTGAAACATAAAAGTAAAAGATTTACAACTCAGACATAAGGTGAGATTTTGTATATGTGTAATTAATGATCTTTCCTATACCATGCGTCATTTGGCTTCTTGCCTTACAAATTAGAAGAATACATTTTCCATGTAACTACCTACCTGATCCTAGTGGTTGTGTGATTTTAAATTTAAAAAGCCAATCTATGAAATATGTCATCTATTTCCTAATATAATATTTGAAGGATTACAAAAAGCGGAAAATTATTTTTAGGGGAAAATTGTTTTTAAAGTGTGCTTTCTTGAGTTATCTAATATGTGCATGTAAGAAATCTTCCCAAAATGCTTAATTTACAACATTATATAAAGAATAATTTAATATAGGTAATAAATTTTATAAAGTTTTTTTGACAAAAGTAAATGTACCAAATGATCCAGCTGAATCTATGTCTCCTTCCGTGACCATGAGATAATATTTCTGCAAAACTTATCACTGTTACAAAAAATTCAGGTGACATCTTCATATTCAGTAAGAAGGCCACTGGGTATTAACCTCTCCCCATTGTTTTAATTCTCTATAGTCAATATAGAAATCTGGTCTATACAAAACATGAAAGTGTCCTGAGACCTTGGAGTATAGAAAAAACATATTTTCCAATGATTTTTATTTATTAATGATGATGCTAAGTTTTCAAAGATGCACAATGGCAAGACAGGCAGGGAATTTTAAGACAAATGACACATGCAGTGTGGTTGGGATTTTGCATTCATTGGTACTAGGATCCATAAATTAATTCTATTCATTCCTTCAAAATATATTCACACTGGACTCCAATTTTGTTTGGTTTCTAAAGAAAATTTTCATGAATATGTTGCCACATGGAATGTTGTAACCCCATGCATTTTTAACAAATGTTCCTGCTTTCTGAAATAAAGAAGGGGAAAAAATACTTGTGATCATTTCAAGTATAACTTGAAAAGTTCCCTCCAGGTGAACTAATCTAAAAATTCACCCAACAAATAATGCTAGGTTTCATTAAAATTTTAGAAAAAAAATGGACCTATCTGAAGATATTAAATCTATTTCAACTATACCATTAAATGTAGACTTTATTTATAATCATGAATTATCAGGTTTCAATTCAGAGAATGATCCAGATTTACTCAGTCTGAGTTCTTATTTTTTTTCTATTATAGGAACTCAACTATTCATTATAGGGAACTTCCCTATTCATTATTTCTTTGTATCATTATCTGTGATATTAATAACTAATATTATACAGAGATAGTTCTTCAGTTCTATAAGCATATTCTTCATTGACAGGTTATTAATTGAAATATTATGTTTTTCTTTCCCATCTAGTTGAGTCCTTATATGTTGGTGATAGGACTACCCCTATACTGAATCCTACACCATGATTACAACATTAGATGTTAGTAGTGCTGTAAAGAATCTGTCCAGATAGCTAAAATCTCTTTTGCTCATCAGTATTTGAAATGCGTGGGGCATAATCTCTGATTTTGGTGGCACATTACTTAGATACAGAGTGTCAATTTGGACTTCTTTGTGACAAGTGACTGTCACATTGACAGCTGAGGCGAGTCACTTAGTATATGGAACATCTCCCTGAAGGCTACACAGTCAAGGTTGTTCACTATAAGTAACCACTTATCAAGAATTACACAATGTAAAGAATAGATTTCTCAGATGATTTTTTCCCACAAAGAATGGGAGGATTTCTTTTACTTCTTCATAATTACTTCTGCTGATTTAAAGAACAAAGGGAAAGTAGACTGATATATACAGCAATTGCTCTCTGATAGCTCACCTCTGCAAAATGAGGAGGGAGTTGATACCAAAATATAGATTCAAGAAAGATATTCTAGTGAAAATTGTCATGGTTTTTAAAGAAAAGTGGATAAATGATATCTGTAACTCAAGACTCAACAGAAAGCATTTACTGGATGGAATAGGTTCCAAAGTAAAATTATCTTGAAAAGACAGATCACAAAATATGAGTTACCAAAAGAATTGAGGGATATACAAGGGAAAGAATATGAACTCTCAATTTTGTAGTTGAATAAGGTACAAACGAGAAATGTTCTGCCCAAGGAACATAAGGAAATTTAATTGCCTATCTTCAATTGTATCTCAATGGTCCCTTTTTAGTACAGGACTTAATATTATTTTAATATCGATGACTGACAAATCATATTTCAGAGAATAAAAGTACATAAAAATGTTTCTCTTATCTAGTTTGAGAAAAGGATAAGGGCATTAATTTTAATGTGAAATGCCTTAGAATTCCAAGAATTTTATTTATTATGTTGCATGTACAGTTGACAGGAGTTATGGCTATGAAAAGAAGGACCACATAATTTTTCCTAGAAACAAGTAGGTCAAGGCACTACTATATTCCTGCTTGCCAAAAACCTATCTACTTGATAAAGTTACTTGTCCTTATTTGATTTTTAGCAATTCATTCAATCAGACGAATTTGTGTTAAGTTCAAATAGTGCTATTGTATCTTGAAACATTGTGAAAGTTTGCAGATATGGACACAGTTGATATCGCCTGCCCTTCCCAATGAAATATTAAATAACTTTCTCTTTGCTTGAATCTGGATTGGCCATTTGACTTGCTATGATAGATACAGTAGATATAAAAATGCTATGCCCAGAAATCTCTTCAAAGCAAGGCTGGGTTTTCAGCTATAATATATACCTTCAGTAAAGAGCCTATACCTATCAACTCTTGCAGCCTGTGCAACTTGGTGAGAAATTGTCTCAGAAAAAAAAAATAGGCAGAGGGACTGGAGAAAACCATTCCTCTGGCAAGTACAAGGCCATGGGTTCAATCTTTCATACTGGGAGAAAAAAACTCTGCCTCTGTCCAGTCTTTTTTTTTTTTTTTTTTTTTTTTACATTTTATAAATGTTTGTCCCTAGTACATCATAGTTTCTATATCTGGAGAACAAAAACTATGATAATTGTTTTGACCAATAAAATGTGGCATAAAATGCATTACATCTGCTCCGAGATCATGCTTCAAAAGTCTTGCAGGTTTCCATTTCTTCTTTGGGAACCCTACCAAGGCACCATAAGAAAAATTTCAGAATAACTACCTATAAA
Source organism: Pedetes capensis (assembly GCA_007922755.1). Lineage (NCBI taxonomy): Eukaryota > Metazoa > Chordata > Mammalia > Rodentia > Pedetidae > Pedetes > Pedetes capensis. Next base: position 50,864 of record VMDO01011537.1, on the reverse strand, counting down.
ATGAGAGAAAATATAGAACAGAGGTGAATCATGACAAGTGAGACCCAAGTGAAGCAACTAGGACCTACTTACAATTGACTGCAGTCAGTTGAGTAACCTCTTCATAGATGAGAAACATTGCCCAGCTGAACACAGAACAACGAATAGTAGAATTAGTAGTTAAATAAATGCCTGTTGGTTTAATCCAATGTACGTGGGATGATGTTCCATATAGCAAAAAAAAAAAAAAAAAATCTGATTATACAAGCAAACCTAACATTTTTAGAAAATATAAACTAGAACTTGCTTTTTAAATTTGTACTTAAATTTTAATATTTTGTTTTAATTTTATAATAACATATTCTGATGTACACACCTGTGCATAAAAATCTTTTTATCACTTCCAATGTTCAATGAATTGCATGAGATGTTAAACATTTTACTATAAAATACTCTTTGTTTTGACTATTACTTTTCCCCAACAATAGGCTAATATGAGTATTGTAAGCAGATTTAAAGCCTGTAGCCATAGCACTATAGCATCTTATCCCTTCAGATCTCGGGAGCTAAGCAGGGTTGGGCCTGGTTAGTACTTGGATGGGAGACCACCTGAGAACACCAGATGCTGTAGGCTTGGGAGAAGGACTTGTCAACCCACTCCCCAAAATCAATCAGCCATTGAAAACCCGATGAATAGCAGAGAAGCACTGACAATAGTGTTTTGCCTGTTGTAAGTAGGGTCGCTAATGAGTTGGACAACAATGCAAGGGCACCTAACAACAACAACAAGGAGCATGTTTAAAGTAGATTACTCTAAGCTATGATGTTCAGATAGGTGTGTTAAATGCACTAATTATAGAATAGTCAAATTAGAATGAGTTTATTTGGATGCTACCCCATCATTAATCAAGGATCATTTCTGTATATGTGTGAGTGCATGTGTGGATATATGTGTGTATGTAACATGTAAGATAGAGTAATTTTCAGCTGAACTAAAACAATTCTTTTCTTAGCCTTAAATATGCTTAGAAATATGGCACTAAATCTTGGCTAGGATAAAGGTATTGTGCTAATTATTTATCATGTTTTTCTAAGTTTGCAATTCTTCTTATACCCAGAGCCTGCTGATTTATTGATAGCTTACACCAGAAGTAGCTAGTACAGGACTGGATTTAATTATGTAATCAGAGGGTTGTGGAAGATACCACAATATATTTTTCCAGTAGCTCTCCTCAAATTATATTCACTGTACAAATTTTGGTGTTTTGATCTACAGACAAATCACATCCTTTTATTCATAACAAGGACTTTATAGATGCTACTGGAAGTCTTCTCTGCCCCTAATTTTTGCCTGAACTCCCTTTTACCCTCTTTATTGTACTTTGTAATATCTCTTCCCTTTATTCAAAGGCATACGTGTACATGTTCTATGGTGCTTTGTGAGTCCTTTCTCACATATTGTACTCTTTGCAGGTGTGTGTGTGTGTGTGTGTGTGTGCGCGCGCGTGCGTGCGCATTATTCCAGGTATCTTAAAAAATTCAAAAGAACAAGATGGACAAAATTTCTTAGAAGTTATAGATCTAAGAAAGCCATATTTCTACAAGATCAAGATCAAAGTTGAATGTGCTTTTGCTTTTCAATAAGGGTCTTTGTAAGTGTGTAAGTGTATTTACACAGTCACATTTTGTTTGAAATTCTGGTTCTGGAACACTGGTAAAGAAGTTAAAGTACAAAAAGAAAAAAGGGGAAAATAACAAAGTTTGTTCTCAAATATAAATCATATATATATATATATATATATATATATATATATATGCACATATATTTCATAATCTCAAGAACAAGAGAATAGAATGCATCCCCCAGAGCAATATCTCTTAAAAACTGGATGTTTGCTAAATACCTTGATAAACATTCCCCCAAAGTAATCAAAACATAAAGGTTTCTAATAAAATACTTAAAATGTCACTAAATTCTGAAAACAACTTCATTAGTTTACCAATATGTACACCAAAGTTATGAATGTAAAAGTTATTATTTTATAACTTTCAGTTAGTTTGCTTCCCACTGTGGGGAAAAATACCAGAGGTAAATAATTTAAAGAAAGAAAGGTTTATTTGGGTTCATGGTTTTAGAAATTTAAATCCATGGTCATTTTCTTCCATTGCTTTTGGAACCTGTGGTAAGGCAGATCGTTATGACAGGGAGTCTGTGTGGTAGAGCAAAATTACTCATTCATTGTAGCCACTAAGCAAAGAGGAAAAGTTGGAATGGGTGAGATCCTCATATCTCTTAAACTTATGCCATCAGTGACCTAATTTTCTCAAACTAGATTTCACCTCTTGAATGTTCTACCATTTCCCAATAGTGTGATGGGTTTGTGACCAAATCTTTAGCATATGAGATTTTGCGAGACATTTAGGATCCAAATCAAAACACATTCCTAAAGTAGAAAATTCCTGATAAATGTGTTCATAGCACAGAATTTTTAAGAGAGTTAGAAAGAGGATTTCCAGAGGGGTGGCTGAAAAAAGGTCCCAGGGATATGACACAGTGAAAAGTACCCAGACAAGTAAGGAATAATACGTGTGTGAAGAGAGAAATGTCAGGGACAGGAACGGAATATCAACAAAAGTAGTAGTTAATGTGGCTCATGTTTCTGAACAAGTACATAGGAGATTGTGTTTTCACACTTGATAGTGTCAAATGCTACAACCGGAAATACTAAACACCAGTACAGTTAAATATTCAGTTGTTTCATGAATTCCACCATCCTCCAAGGTTCAAATCACAACTATAATGTTACTATATTGCATATAGTATTACTATATGTTGTGGATAGAGGCTGGGGTCTAGCTCAGTTGGTAGAGTGCTATTCTGTGGGCTCTGAGGCACTGGATTTGATCCCCAGCATCCCCAAAATTGGAGAAGGACCTGGAAGCCCACTCCTGAAACAATCCAAAAACAATCAGCCATTGAAAACCCTATGAGTAACAGAAACACTGACATAGTGCCAGTGTCTAGACTTGTTTTTCTTCTGCTGTACATAGGGTCAGACCCAAGTCAAGTGCATCTAACAACAACAATGTATGTTGTGGGCAATAGATTAATGAAACCTTTCCTCCTTCTTCATGAAAATTTGACATTAAATTGATTTTCTCTTTCTTCCTCTGGTAAACTAGTAAGGTGTTATTTCTTGCACATTTCTAAGCAATAGTGATTGTAGTAAATTATAACCACTGTTTGTAAATTTCATCTGAAGTAGGAGATATACAAATACGTGATAAGAAACCATAGCTTCAGGCTCCCCTGAGTGTGATGATTCCAGATATATCTCTTCTTAGGACCCAGGAAGGTATGTTTATGGAATTGTGACAAGAGATACTGGCTTCTTTAGGGCACGAGACTTTCAACTCATGCCAGATTATATCCCCACATGATGCACATCTTATCTCCTTATACAAAATGATATGGGTCTTTGAAATATCTCCTGCAGAAAATAGATGAATCATGCATCCCTGGTATTTTATACCCTAAAATTCTCTAAGTATCATGGTAACAAATGTTAACTTGAGAGTGTTTTGGAATCTAACTTTTACTAAATTCTATAGAGGTATATTTGTGGGCATTTCATTGTACATTTTTACTAAAAATATGTGATAATACAATGTTACTAGCTCTTTATTACTTTGAACTTGATCATCTTCAAAGGTCCTATTTCTGAATAAGTTTACAATCACAGACCCTAGTGGTTAAAAATTATGTATCTCTTGGGAGGATTCAAGTCAACATATAACAAAAGTTTGGGCCCTGCAGAACTAAAATCAACAAGATAAATGCTTAAAGAAATGAAGCATCTTAGAATTTCATCATATATTTAGAAATAGCAAGTGTTTCTTTCCACCACTAAAATATTCATTTTTCAATGTTTAAGTGATTTCTTCACAGGATAAAACCACAATGAAGCTAAAAATAAGCAATGCATTCCTGTTTCCTATACTTCAAGATCTTATTACAACACAATTTCAAAACATTGAATTTAGAAAACATGAGATACTGATAGAGGAAAGCATGCATTAGAATAATATCTTTAAGATAAATCTGAAATAATTTGTTAAGAGTGTACATACAAGTAAAAGGAAATTTTTGCATATGTCATGCATAGCCCAAGTATTTATCACAATATATTTCTGATTTATATTAATATTTCATATATATGTGTATAAAATTCACTTATATTATTTACATATACACATATATTTCTATATGTTAAAAGGGATACAAAAAAATAAGATACAGTCCAGTGTGTAAAATCAATATATACCCTATGAAGTATAAAATATAATAAAAATGTTGAATTCAGGTTTGTAATAAAAAATCAACTTGTAATGTTGACAAGTGGGGATATAATCTGGCATGAGCTGAAAGTCTCATGCCCTAAAGAAGCCAGTATCTCTTGTCACAATTCCATAAACATACTCAGAAATTTACCACTGATTATTGTAGTTTTGTCAAGTTCTGGTTATTTGTTAAAATTTGTCTCTTTTCAGACTACCTGTGGTTATTATTTTAAAATTTATTTCTATGATTTAAAATTCCAAAAACTGTTAAGAAATGCTATGAAAATGAATCTAAACATGTTTTAATCAGATTTGTTCCTAAATTGATAAAGGTGATGATATTTACCTGTTATAAATGCTATCTGAAATGTTTACCTAAGTTATTAAATGTCACATCTTAGCTCCCTATTATGTCTTAATTCGAGGAAATATTTTGTGACAAGTGAGTCCTCAGTAAGAATAAGGTGAGCTCACTTTGCAAAATCTCCTGCATGAATTATCTATGGTATAAATATGAAAACACCTCATTCTAAACACCTCATCCTTAAACTTGATAGCAAAATTTCAGACATCTTTTAAAATACAAGAAATATGTGGATGGGTACTATGTTTCAATACGTGTGTAATTTCTTCTTGAAATGTTTTTGTGAACATGATTTTAACATTTTTCTCAGATGAGTTCAATATCTATGTTGGGCACTGCAACATACACCTGTAATCTCAGGTATTTGGCAGGCTGAGGCAGGAGGATTGCAAGTCCAAATCTAGTAGCAGCCTGTGCAATTTAGCAAGACTTTGACTCAAAATAAGAAATAAAAAAAAGTAGCTGGGGGTGCAACTCAGTGGCGGAACACCTGCCTGGAATGTGCAAAGCCCTAAGTGTAACCCCAGTAATTTAAAAAAAAGACAAAGAAATATGTCTATAAACTATATGGAACACTATTCCAGATTTGTTAAAGAAATTGTTAAACATAAGAGTAGGATTTTGCTAAAGATGTACCTAAGAGTGCTGAGCATGTGTGATCTATAACAATTTAGGTGATCATCTCTCAGTAAACACAGAAGGTTTCTAAAATCAAAGCCCCATACCTATTTATATTTCAGTAACGGTACATAATAGGCCATATAAAATTATTGCTTTGATTACATACGTTATAAAAAATAGCAAAATAGTTTGAAAACTGAACCAGGCATTTATTTCTTCCCATTTCAATAAAATATTTTATCCTAATTTTTCTATTTTCAAGACATGTGTGATGGCTTTCTCAATTATACCAGTAAACCATTGCTAAATTTCTCCCTAGTACTTCAAATTATAAGTTATACTTAAAGCAAGGATAGTCAATTTACTTTCTAGTTTTTAGTTCAATTGGTAGAATGCCACTCTGCACACTCTGAGGCCCTGGGTTTGATCCCCAGTACCGCAAAAACAGGAGAAAATCCTGGTAACCCACTCCCAAAATAATTCTGAAAAAAAAGCAGCCCTTGAAAACCCTATGAGGGTCACTATGCATGGGACCCAATTCAACAGCACCTAACAGCAATAGATATAGTAGACACATTATTATTTGAAGACAATCATCAAACTCATAATATTTCTCTTTCTGTAACTGAAAATGAACTTGTTGACAGCAGTTATTGTTGTGGTTATGCGTCTTCAAATTATTTCTGACTCAAAGTGACCCCATGTACAACAGAATGAAACAGTCCTAACACTGCTACTCATAGGGTTTTTAATCCATGTTGCTTCAGATTGGTTTCAGGAGTTGGCTACTAGGTCCTTCTCCCATTATTCCAGTTCTGGGGAATCAAATCTAGTGCCTCCGAGAGCACAGAACAAGAACTCCACCAACAGAGCTAAACCTCAACACCTTGTCTATCATTTGTTTACTAACTACCTTTTGCTTTGTGCGGGTGTATTTGCATTGGCACTCAGAAATCCCAAGGGTGATTTCTCAATTTTATCCATTTTTATGAGTCTGTGAGAATTTTCTTATTCTATAAAAACCAATGAGTAAGGACCTTTCCATTTCTGACAGCAGAACATGATTGAGTACATGTTAAGCCCATTGTTCAAAGCCTTGCAAGAATATTAGCTCTCTTAATTTTGACAGGATCCTGAAGAAAGATATGAGACTTCATATGATCATGACTCCAAGTTTTAGGGAAATTTGGCTGATTTCCAAGACCACTGATTTTGTGATGATCTCTCACCCATCCATTTTCTGTCTTTCTAAAATCCAATTTTGTCTATTGCATGAAATTTAGAGTTTTTACCATTGTGTAGTTTTTTGTTATGGGAAATTACTAAAACCAATCAGTTTATTCATTCTCTTTATTTGTAAAATGAGAGAGTGTCAGAGGGTTGATAATTTGTACAATTCTGAAATGTAGGTCAGGTATATTATTACCTAAAATGAGAATTCTTGAGAGTACAAGGTCACTTAATAATTACATAAGAGAAACATGCATGTAATTGGTGAGCAAGCCTCTTCAATAGCGTTCCTTATATTTATTACATTGATTGTACAAATTTGTTGAGGACAGTGTGATAATTCAATACATTTTTATTGTAAACTATGATCAAATCAATATATCTAACATTTTCATCTTAAACATGTTTTGTTTTAATTTTGATTATCTACAATAGTTGTACATATTTATGGAGTTGTTTATTGGATACTGTCAAGTAGGATCCAACTCAGAGTCACTTTATGTACAACAGAAAAAAACACTACCCAACACTGTGCAATGAACACAATCTTTTTGTGTTTAAACCCATTGTTGCTGTCACTATGTTTCTTCTCATTCTGAGTCATGCCACATCAGGAAATGGAGGTCCCAGGGGCTTTATTCCCCATTTCTATAATTAAGATTGACTGTACTTAGAAGAAGAAACTCATCTCCAGTCATTTCTTAAATATCTTCCAGCTTGAGGGGTTCATTTTCTGGCATTATATTTGACAATGCTTCTCTGCCATTCATAGGACTTTCATTGGCTAATTGTTTCAGGAATCGGCTGTGGGTCTTTTTCCCTATTTGTCTTAGTCTGAAAGTTCAGCAGAAACCTGTTGACCCTTCTGGTATCTGAGATATTAGTGGCATAGCTTTCAGCATTACAGCTAGACACAAGCCCCCACAGCATGAGAAGCTGACAGACATGTGGGGGATTTACGGAGTGGAGAATGATAATTCAATATGTACATACACTATATACTGATCAAATCAAGGTAATTAATATTTCTAGATCCTTATAACTAGTTTTTGGTAAACCTCATCTCTTCTAGTTGTTTATAAACTATATAATATTTTACTGTGAACTATAGTGCTGTATCATGAACTATAGTTATCTCACTGTGCTATTCTTGTTAAATGCCTTCTAGTTGGGTCTAACTCATATCCACCCTATATTCAGCGGAATAAAACACTATCTGAAACTATGCCATGTAAAGGATTTTTTTTTTAATGTTTGAGCCTGTTCTTGTTGCTGGTATTGTGTTTCTTTCTCATTTTGAGTCAGGCTACATCAACAACTGGATGTCTCAGTGGCTTTACTCCATTCTTTTTACTAAGGTCAACACCTCTTGGAGGCAGAAACTCTCCCCAGTAGTCTTTGAATGCCTTCTAACCTGGGGGGTAATTTTCTGGTGCTATATTTGACAATGATTCTCTGCTAGTCATAGAGTTTTCAGTAGTTAATTATTTCATGAGTGGGCTGCTGGGTCCTTCCTCTGAGTCTGTGTCACTCTGGAAGTTCAGCTGAAACCTGTCTACCCAGGTGGCTCTACTGGTATCTGAAACACTGGTGGCATAGCTTTCAGCATCCCAGCAACACACAAAATTCCACAGTATGAAAAGATGATAGATTGACTCAAAGTCACTAGTTCTATCTAACTTTGTTTGCGTATCCATTCTCCATCCAAATTGCCACTATATATTTTTCCCTTTTATCTCCTCTAACCTCTTATAATTATTATTATACATTCTAATTGACTTTTTTATCATACACATATTAGACAGAAATGTGGTATTTTCTATGTATGGGAAACATTATACTTAATGTAATGTTTAACTCCATTATTTTTACAAATGATAGGATGCCACTCTTTTTATTGCCAAATGGTATTTATACACACACACACACACACACACACACACACGTATATCACGTTTTACTCCATTCTTCCATTAATGAACATTTAGATTAATTCTATGTCTTAACTATTAAGAATACACCAGCAAAAAACACAAGTATGCAAATATCTCTTTGATATGTTGATATTGTTTATTTTAGATATATAGCTAGAAGTGGGAGAGCTGGATCATACAGCAGACCAATTTTCAGTTTCTTCCTCAATAGGCTCCAATTCTATCCATTTTGCACGGAGCAATTATTTGTGTCTCCTCCCTCATTTAAATAATAAAAGCTACAAGGTCAGGGACTATTCTGGTTTTGCTCACCATTTCATATCCAGAACCTAGCAGATATGTCTGGAGATTAGCAGAAGATAGATAACTTTTGAATGTATAAAAGGATGATTGGATGAATTGAATAGCTGTATGGGAACATAAAGTCATGTTTGAAGGAAGATTAAAAGAGAAAAATAATTAAATGAATACTACACTGTATGGGTTCCTGAGCATCAGAGATGGGTATGTAGAAAAAGACTGGAGGTTGGTATATATAATGACACAATTCCAGAGAATGCCTATATTATCTTATTTCTTCCATTGTTGTTCTTGTTAGGTGACAATGAGTAGGATCCAACTTATAGTGACCCAATATACAACAGAACAAAACACTCCCTGACATTTTGTCATGCCCAGCACTATTTCAGTGCTTCTCTGTTATTCATAAGGTTTTCGGTGGCTGATTTTTTTTTTTTTTTGGATTGCTCCAAGAATAAATTTCCCCATCCTTGATCCATGTCTGTGTTGCTATGAACGGAACTCAAGTGCCAGAGAGCTCAGAACATCACTCTACCATCTAAGCTAAACCCTAGTCCCATTATTTTTCCATAGTGGCATTATATTGACAGAAGCTAGGGCTAGTATTAAGATGTAAAATACAGAATTCATTAGTTTAGAAGTATTTAGTATCAGGCCTTGAGTCTTCTGGTATTCTCTCTGTCCAGGAATCTTTCCAATACATAACGTGCTCAGTAATGATTACAATACTGGATAAACATCAACATCAAACAAATAGTTGACAATATTGTCTAATAGATATTAATGCTAGGTTTATGGAAGACATTCAAGGGTGAAGAGTGACTGGGGAAGCAATTATGACCTAATGTTCACTGAATGAAGAGGTCTTAAAATTGCATACATTATTTATTTGATAATGTGCTTAAGAATGAGGATGCTTGACAGTTCCTGCTGAGATATTTCTAAGATAGATATATAGCTATATACCTACAAAGATAGAGTTATAGATATTACTTTGTAATCTCTACTATGTAAAAATAATTGTGAAGCCAATTAGAAGTAAAGTTAATAAATATGTTTTTGTTATTATGTGTTATGAAGTTGTGTCCAATTCACAACATCCCTATATGCAAAATAATGAAACACTATCTAGCACTGTTCTATGTGCATGATCTTTTTGTGTTTAAGCCCATTGTTTCAGCAACTGTGTCGACACATTTTTGAGGTTCATCCTTTTTTGCATAGACCTACCACTCTCTCAAATATGATGCCTTTCTCCAGGGATTGGTTCCTCCTGAAAAGATTTCCAAAATACATAAGATTCAGTCTAGCCACCCTTGCTGGAAAGGAGTACCCTCGTTGCACTTCTAAGCTTGCTTTATTGGTCTTTTGTCAGTTCATGGTGAATTCAATATTTGCACCCAGTGCCATTATTTGAAAGAATCAATTCTTCTCCTGTCTCCTGTATTCACTGTCCAGATTTCACAAGCATATGATGCACCTGAAAACACCATGGCATGAGTCAGATGTACCTTTATCTCCAATGTGACATCTTAAGTTATCAACACTTTAAAAGGGCCTTTTGCAAAACCTTTTCCAAATGCAATATGTGTTTTGATTTCTTGACTGCTGTTTTTGTGAGTATTGATTGTAGAATGAAGGGAATAAAAATCATGTCCAATCTCAATCTTTTCTCCATTTATCATGAAGTTGCTTACTGACCCAGTTGTAAGGGTTTTTTTTTGTTGTTGTTGATATTGAGTCACAACACATATTGAAGGCTACATTCTTTGATGTTCATCAGTAAATGTTTAAAATCCTCTCCACTTTCAGCAAGCAAAGTTGTGTCATCTGCATAATGCAGCTTCTCAGATTATTTGTTCAATCTAGACATTGAAGAGATGTGGTGGAAGGATACAACCCTGATGCACACTTTTCCTGACTTTAAACCACATAGTGTTTCCTTGTGGTATTCCAATGACTATCCCCTAGTCCTTGTACAGACACCTCATGGATGCAACTATGTGTTCTGGTATTTTCATTCTTCACAAAGTTATTCATAATTTGTTGTAACCCACCCAGTCAAATGCCTTTTAGTCAATAAAACACTGATAACATCTCTCTGGCATTTCTGCTTTTGGCCAATATCCATCTTACATCAGCCATGATGTCCCTGGTTCCACACCCTCTTCTGAATCTGCCTTGATTTTTCTGGCAGTTCTCCATCAATGCATTGCTGCAGTCAATTTTGAATGGTCTTTAGCAAAATTTTACTTGTGTGTGATATTAATGATATCATTTGATAATTTCCTCATTTGATTTGATCCTTTTTATTCAGATTAGGCACAAATATGGATCTCTTCCAAGCAAATGACCATATAGCTGCCTTCCAAAACTCTTGATATAAACAAGTGAGTACCTCCAAGGCTGTATCTCTCTTTTGAAATATATAGTACTTGAATTTTGTACCACATTCAATGGAAATGATGAGGTATAAATGTTGTACTGATCACTGATGTTTAAGTAATAATCATTGTGATTGTTATTTGTCTACTTTATTTCTGAAATTTTGGGCTTGATAACATACTGAAGAAAGCTCTGGATAAAAATTTAAGGAAAGTATAGATTTATGTAAATTCCCTATATCATATCTGATATTCATTTAATTTGGGAAACATAAATATTAGCATTTTTAAAATATGAGTGAGATAATACTTCAATATGTGAAACCATGATATGACTATCCCAGAAGAAATAAAATTTCAGTGTGAATCAATGTATGCCAAATTGCATCACATAATAAAACTGAAAACCTTTCTTCCTTATTTCTGGTACTCATCAATGAATAATAAATGTTACAAACACAGTAGTGAAAAATAGAGAATGGCAATTTAAATATACACCTGAATTGTTGAGGATCCTGTGCACCCAGTATGAGTTCTATTATTGAGAGTTCCAAAGCTAGTCTATGATATATATTTTATGAAATTCTCCTTTAGGCTACCCATCTGTAATGATATCCCACTGCTGTCATCCATATTGACTTTTCTCTGCCTCTAATACAGGTAGAATGAAACTAAAAGACTATTCATGATTGGAAAGAAGAACTAGCACTACATTATAATTTAAAAATAAAAAGTGTAAATGGTTCTTTTCTATAGCCTGAAAATCTTTTCCCTAGGTTAAAAATTCTTTTTGATATGTTTCAACCGGGAGAATTTGTCTCATAATTAACTAACTTGGGAAATAGCGGAATCCTAGGATTTTCATTTCCCCTGTGTACAAAGTTCCTTTTCATTTTATTCTCTTTCTAGTCAGCATCCTCTTCTTTCACCTAAATCCTAACAGGAGACACAAAGCAAAATCTTTTTTTCCTTCTGTCAAGAGAAAGCTATCTCAGTTCTTGACTACAACAGATTCTATGTATGATCAAAATAAGTCAGTTAATATCTTACTAACCATTTGACATGTTAATTAAGACAACATGTGAATTTAAAGTAGTATTGCTCTAAGAATTATTGAAGCTCACAAATAGAAATCCTAACTTGTTTCAAAATACTTCCTTTATGGTATATATATATATATATATATATATATATATATATATATATATATATCTTACCATACAGAATATTTCTTTTTGAGGTGTCAAAAGAAGTATATAATTATTTTAAAACTGGTGATTTTGTGAAATATTAAAATATTAATGCTTTCATTATAAACTCCTCTGATGTACAAGTTTGGCTAAAGTATGTTAATTTAATGTCTTCAAGTAACCAATTCACATCCATTGATGTGCTGGTACATTTTCCTAGAGTTTTCACTATGTTATCTTTTCCATTATTCTGTTTAATCACCAATCCATAAAATTATGTATTACCAAAAGTTATCTCCATAAGTATTCCAAGTGAAACACTATGGATAAGAAATTTTAGAGGATCTAGCCATGCACGGTGGAACACGCCTTTAATCCCAGGGCTTGGGAGGCGAAGGCAGGAGGATCGCAATTCAAGACCAGAGGTAGTCTGCACAACTTAGTGAGACCCTGTCTCAAAAAAAAAAAATTGGGCTGGGGGTGCAGCTCAGTGGTCCAGCACTTGCAGTGCATGCAAGCGTGAGGCCCTGGGGTCAAGCCCAGTACTGGGGAAAAAAAAATTACAGGATCTAAAATCCCATATATATTGGTTTAAATATTCAGCAATATAATTTTACTGAAGAGAATGCATAAACACAAATTAAAAATCAACATAAAATGACTTTGTCAAACTTTTTCAACTGTATTGTTGAATTAGGGAATAAGACAGCTGGCATAACTAGGTTGAAACCTTTTAAATAATTTTAACACCAGCAACACATTGAAGACATTGATTGCTAAATAATAATGAATCCTCTGAATCTTTGACCAAATAACAATCTACATTTCTTTTTCTATCTAAACTTAATTTTATGGATTGACTGCAAAAACAGGTATAATGGTATACAACTTGTCAAGAATGTCTCTTTGTTTGGGGAAAAGGTACTAGTCATCCCATCAATTTAAAAATAGTTTCATTCTCTGTTCTGCTAAAATCACTTTTAAAAGAGAAAGGGAGAGAAAAAGAAAGAAAGAGAGAGAAATGGAAAGAAACAAAAAAGATGAAGCCCATGAAGAGAATATATTTTACCTTAGTCAATAAGTATAAAAACTTGAGAAATAATTGCTATGTCTTCTAGTGTAATACTGAGAAATGATAAACTTGAGGAATAGAATATATAGATTGCTTCCACAAGGAAAGCCTACTGATTTTTTAAAATACTGATTCAAAAATTGCTGTGATTTTAGCCCAATTTCAATTACAGTGCCGTAAATTGATGTCCAGCATCATTATGCCATTTTCTACCTTAAGTATAGTTATAGAAGCAACAACACTGAATAGAGGAGAGTTTTAAAAAATTACTATTTGCTACATAGTGTATAGCAAATAGTCTTGACTGTAGATTTTATTTCATATGGATAAATAAAATAAAAACTACTATGTGTCCTGAAATCTTACATAAAATTAGTATATTTACTATAATTTCATTCATTGCAATGGTTTTCCCATCAATTTTGAAAATTGTCTGCATATATATGAATACTATGTATACACATATGTATATAGATGCTTTTATTTACGTGACATATTATTTTTGATTGACACTCAACATCCAATATTCCAACAGTCTATGTGTTTTCTCTACCAAAAGATCTCAGAAGGCAACCTATTATACTCCTCAGACAACCTTGAAACTTTACTATGGATGTAAATTATATTCTGCTGATGAAAGATACTTGTTCAAACTCTGGAATATGAAATGAGGCACAACACATTTTACTGACAAGTTAGGGCCATCCAGGGAAGTCAAAGAGATATGAGTGTTAGAGGTTGGTCTAAATGTTCCATGTCTAGAATTCAATGTTAAGAGGACCCAGAGGCAATTGAAGCCTCTGCTGTCTGCATCCCAGTCTTTAGCCATTAGCTGCATGAGTACAGAAAGCTGGGGAGGGAGAATCAGTAGTTTCCTCTTTTATGGATTACAAAAAGACTATTAACATACCTTTAAATCACCAGTTCATTGGTGGCTATTGTATTTTTCTTTCTCTAGACTATATATATATATATATATATATATATATATATATATATATATATGTGTGTGTGTGTGTGTGTGTGTGTGTGTGTGTGTGTGTACATATATATACATATATATATATGTACACACACATGTATATATGGCTGGGATTTAGCCATATACATATATGTATATGTATACACATACATATACATATGTGTGTGTATACATATATATATATATGTATATGTATATGTATACACACACACACATATATATATATGGCTGGGATTTAGCTCAGTTGGTAGAGCACTGCGCTGCAGTCTCTGAGGTCCTGAGTTCAATTCCCAGCACCACAAAAATGGGAGAAGGACCTGGAAATCCACTCCCAAGGCAATCCCGAAACAGTCAGCCATCGAAAACCCTATGAGGGTCGGTATGAGTCGGATACTGACTTGATGGCACCTAACAACAACAACAACAACAACATATTTATATGGCTGGGGTCTAGCTCAATTGGCAAAGTACTGCTCTGTGCTTTTTGAGGCCCTGGGTTTGATTCCCAGCATGACAAAAATGGGAGAAGGGCCTGGCATCCCACTCCCAAAGAAATCCCAAAATAACTAGCCATTGAAAACCCACCGAATAGCAGAGAAGCACTGTCATAGGCACAGTGTTGGAGAGTTTCCTTGTCTTGTAAATAGGGTCGCTCTGAGTCAGACCCAACTGGACAGCACATAACAACAACAGCAATAACAACAACAACAACAGCAATAACAACAACAACAACAACATAGGCTTAAAACAAGGCCTTGTGTATACTTTTCGCAAATGCACAGCCATTGCCTTGCACCCTCAGTCTGCTGTTTTTAAATATTTTTTCTCTTGAGACAGGGTCTAACTAAGTTATGCACACCAGCTGCCTCTGGCCCAGAACCTGTGGTCTTCCTTTCTCTGCTTCCCAAATTGCTGTGATTATAGGCCTGCACGACCCACAGCCAGCAACATTGTCATAATTTTTTTTTTTTTTGTAGTTCTGCGGGTTGAACCCAGAGCCTCACGCCTGCATGCTCTGCAAGTGCTAGACCACTGAGCTGCACCCTCAGCCCATTCTTTTACTTTTTGAGACAGGGTCTCGCTAAATTACGCGGACTGCCTCTGGTCTTGAACTTGCAATCCTCTTGCCTCCGCCTCCCAACCCGCTGGGATTACAGGCGTGTGCCACCGCGCCCGGCAACATTCTCATAATTTTTAAAAATATAGTGTCTAGCATTAAGTCATTCCACTCTTTGAAAAAGATGATGCTAGTTTCATGGACCATCATTTTGAATGATAATATAAATAGAGAAAAGAGAAATTGTCCCAAGATATGCTTTGGAAATCTGAATGGAATTTTGTTGCTTTCACTTCAATTATAGTCCCCTCCTTTTACCATATGTTTGAAAAATAAATCTTCCTGTTCAAAGACTTTTAGAATGAGAGAAAAAATACTATTCTGAGCATCAACACTACCCTCATATTCATGCTAAAAGTTTTTAAAAGTTCACTGAAACAGGTAGAGCGTGGGAAGTAAATACTAATTTTAAAGTTGAGAGCATTTCCATTTTTGAGAGAAAAAGAATTTAGTTAACAATAGTCTTGTTCTTTTGGTTTTGAAAATCAAGACATTATATAGCACATGGATATTTTGTTTGTCCTGCACCCTATTCTTTGGAGAATAGTATTCCCTGATGTGATATTAATTTGTAAGGTCATGTGGAGAATGTATGTCCATACCCCTGACTCCAATGCCTAAGTTATAAATCCTTGAACCTAGCTTGACCTTTCATGGAGTTTTATAATTTTTGCTATCAGTATTGTTCATGTATGTGGCCAGTGAAATCCTTCCTGGATTATAATCTATGATGTCTTCTTTACTGATAGCAAAATCTATAAAATCTATTATTATTTGGAGCTCCCAGGTCTACCCTTTATCATTATAAAGATACTATGCTTGTGAATCAAGCCAAGCCAAGGTGTACAATGTCAAAAATAGGGAAAAAAATAAAGATAAGTAGTCTCAAAAATATAGTTTGAACCAGGGGATTCATATATACTTGGAACAGATTCACAGTATATGTTTTGCATTTATACAGATGTAAGCTTTTTCTGTACTTTTTGGTTTAGTTTTAAGTTAGCAGTTGAAATATTAAAATTCAATGAGTACTAATAAGTATCCATTATTAGGAAAAAAAATCTCTGAAGAGTAATTTTATTTTCTTTCATTATTGAGGGAGTTGAACCTTGGGCCTTATCCAGGCTAGACAAATGCTCTACCACTGAGGTGTACCCCAGACCTTTCTCTGTTTTTTTTTTTTTTTTTTTTTTAACACAGGGTCTCACTAACTTTCATAGACTACCTCTGGGCTCAAACATGGGATCCTTCTGCTTCAGCCTCACCAGTTACCGGGATTACATGTATAGGCAATGGTGCCTAGCCTGGATCCAGTTTAAATAAATGGTGCAGGGTGTAAAAACAACTGTTCTGTTTAACTCATAAGCAAACCAGTTTTAGCAAAGTTTTGTAGAAATTGCTACCTTTCTTTGTTGTTGTTGTTAGGTGCCGTCGAGTTGGTATCAGACTCATAGCGACCCTGTGTACAACAGGGGAAACACTATTGTCAGTGCTTCTCTGCTGTTCCTAGGGTTTTCAATGGCAGATTGATTTTTGGGAGGGGGTTGCCAGGTCCTTCTCCCAAGCCTACAGCACCTGGTGTTCCCAGGCGGTCTCCCATCCAGGTACTAACCAGGCCTGACCCTGCTTAGCTTCTGAGATCTGATGGGATCGAATGCCACAGGGCTATGGCTGCAGGCACTACCTTTCTAGAAAAAGTTTATTTCTAAACTATACATTTAATCTATTTTTACCCTGGAAAATATTGCTTGTGATTAAACACAATTGTGTATAACTTTGAGCCACTTTTGCTCATAGGGAAAGCCACACAACATGATCAGAACACACAAAAATGTTCACACTTGTGTTTGTAGTGAGAGGAGTCAGTGGGCAAAAAATTTAACTACAGGTAGGGTGGATGTGATATATTATAGGGCAACACTTTTGGCTGAAACTGGTCTATTCAATATGGCAGTTTGGGCAGAGAAGAATTCAACATGAAGTCATCCAAAGTTAGTGATGCTGCCTCTCATAAAAGCAAAATCTACTAAACCCTAAATTAAACTGTATTATCAGTTCACATATCCAAATGGTTTATAAAGTCTTATTACATCTTGATGTCTTGCTTTAGCTATCACAGTGGTAAAATATTGGAGAGCTCCAATAGTATAAACAGAAATGCAAAAGAATTATAAATTAACTGAGAGGTACACAAATTCACAATGATCAAGAGTATGTAGAGTGAGCTCACAGCGTGAAGGGATATTTCCAGAACTCAGCCCACAACAACAGAAAATAATCAAGTTCTAAGGGTCAGTAAATTTTTATTCTTCTATCACAGAAATGTAGAATAGAATACCATAGTATAAGTTATAGCAAAATGGATTTCATATAGTCAAAAAATATAGGCGCCACTACACATTTACCAGATAGCTAAATTAAAAAAAAATATTGATAACATCAAATCTTGGCAAAGATGCAGAGGAACCAGATAATTCATACATTGTTGATGAGACTTTCAAACAGTACAGTCACTCTAACAAGGAGTTTGCAATTTCTTATAAAATTAATATGCAAACAAATTAAGAACCAGCAATTATACCCTTGGGCATTATCCACAGATAAATGAAAATATTTATTTATCTTAAATTCCATACAGAATTATTAATAGTAGATTTGTTTGTTAGTGTGGAAAAATAGCATCAGCCTAGATATACTTTAGTGGAATTACAGTTAAGCTATATACATTACTCAAACTACATGTTGTTGTTGTTGTTAGGTGCTGTCAAGTCGAGTATGACTCATAGCGACCCTATGCACAGCAGATCGAAACACTTGCTGATTCTGCACCAGGCAAACGATCTTATTTATGTTTAAGCCCATTGTTGCAGACACTGTGTTAATCCATCTGGTGGAGGGTTTTCCTCTTTTCCGTTGACCTGCCACTCTTCCAAACATGATGTCCTTCTCCAGGAATTGTTCCCTCCTGACTACATGTCCGAAATATGTAAGATGCAGTTTGGCCATTCTTGCTTCCAAGGAGCACTCTGGTTGTACTTCTTCTAGGACAGATTTGCTGGTTCTTTTGGCAGTCCATGGTATATTCAATAGCCATCTCCAGCACCACAATTCAAAAGCACCAATTCTTTTTCATGTACATTACTCAAACTACATAGGAGCAATAAATGGAAACATACTACCAATGTACATGCAACAAAGTGAATGAATTTCCAGAAAGTTATACTCACTCAAAAAATGTCATTTTCAAAAGATATATACAGAGCGATTCTATTTATACAAAAATTGTAAATGACTTTTTTTGAATAAAAACTATTTGTTGAAAGTAGTTATGAAGTGAGAATCAAGGGAATATTGGGAAGGGAATATGATTATGAACGGGTGATAAGATGTTGGAACTGCAAATTATTTTTATAGCAGTGGTGTATATACAGCCTACATATGGTGATAAAAATGTATAAAACTGAGACATACATATTTGTACATCTACATATTTAAAAATAATATTATAACTTTTAATAAAATGTGTATACTATATCAATACCAATATTCAGACTGTAATAATGTATAGTAGTTTGTAAAATGTTACCATTGAGGGAATGTTACAGGGATCACTCCATGTTAGAGGTTATAATCACATGTGTATTTCTAATTACCTCAGTAACTATTTTTATTTTTTAAGAGATTGGACCCTTAAAGCAACAGTGAAGGGCTCAGGTTTTCCAAGAGAAACACTGTCAGATATAGTGCCAGAAAGTGAGGCCCCCCAGGGTTGAAGGCACTCAAAACACTACTGTGAAAGTGTTGCCTCCTCCAAGTAGAGACTACCTTAATCACAGAAATAGAGGAAAGCCCCAGGGACCTCGATTTGCTGATGTGACATGACTCAAAATGAGGAGGAACAATTGTAAACATCTATTAATAATTGAAAAGTGGAATGTACATTGTATAAATCTAGGAAAATTACAAATCATCAAAAGGGAAATGGAATGCATAAACATCAATATTCTAGGCATCAATGAGCTAAAATGGACTGGAATGCGTCATTTTAAATCAGATGATCATATGGTCTACTATGGTGGGAATGGCAAATTAAGGAGAAACAGGGTTGCATTCATCATCAAAAAAAAAAAAAAAAAGAAAAGAAAAGAAAAGACATATCGAGATCTTACCTGAAGTACATACTGTCTGTGATGGAATAATATCCATATGCCTACAAGGAAGGCCAGTTAATATGACTATTATTCCAATTTATACACCCAACACTAAGGTCACAAATGAAGTTAGAGAAGATTTTACCACCTTCTACAATCTGAAATAGAGCAAACATGCAATCAGGATGCACTGATAATTACTGATGACTGGAATGCAAAAGTTGGAAACAAAGAAGAAGGCTAAGTAGTCAAAAAATATAGCCTTGGTGACAGAAATGCTAGAGATCACATGATAGAGTTTTGTAAGAACAATGATCTTTTCATTCCAAACACATTTAACATCACCAGATGGAACATACAGGAAATAAATTGAGTACATTTGTGGAAAGATATATTGGAAAAGCTCAATATAAAATGTCAGAAGAAGACCAAGTCCTGATTGTGGATCAGACCATCAACTGCTCCTATGCAGATTCAAACTGAAACTAAAGAAAATCAGAACAAGTGTCCAAGAGCCAACATATGGCCTTTGGTAAATCCCATCTCAGTTCAGGGATGACCTCAAGAACAGGTTTGATGTGCTAGCCAATAATGACAGAAGACCAGATAAGCTGTGGCATGACATCAGAGACATCATTCATGAGGACAGAAAAATTCCATTAAAACGTGAAGGAAAAAGAAAAGACCAAATTACATGTCAGAAGAGACTCTGAAACTTGCCCTTGAATATTGAGCAGCTAAAGTAAAAGGAAGTCACAATGTAGTTAATGAACTAAACAAAAGATTTCAAAGTGCAGCTTGAGAAGACAAAATCAAATATTTTAATGTCATGTGCAAAGAGCTGCAGATCAAAAAATAAAAGGTAAGAATGCACTCTGTTTTTCTCAAGCTTACGGAATTAAAGAAAAAATTGCAAGCTTTAGTTGGCAATTGTGAAGGATTCTACAGGGAAAATATTAAACAATACAGGAAATTTCAAAAGAAAATGGAAGGAATACATAGAGTCATTATGCACAAAAAGAATTTTTGGATGATGAACCATTTCAACAGTTTGCATAACATTAGGAACCAATGATACTGAAGAAAGAAGTGGAAGCTGCCTTGAAGGACTTGGTGAAACACAGAGCTCCAGGAATTGATGGAATACCAATAGAGATACTTCAACAAACAGATGAAGGACTCAAGGTGCTAATGTGTTTATGCCAAGAGATTTGGGAAACAACCTGGCTAACTGATGGGAAGAGATACATGTTTGTGACTATTGCCAAGAAAGGGGATCCAACTGAATGTGGAAACTATTGAAAAATTTCCTTAATATCACATGAAAGCAAAATTTTGGTAATCATCATTCAAAAACTACTATAGCAGTAAATAGACAGGGAAGTGCAGAAAAAAACAAGTTCAGATACAGAAGAGGGCATGGAAGTTGGGACATCATTGCTGATGTCAGATGGATATTAGCAGAAATCACAGAATAACAGAGGTGTCTGGGTTTTACTGACCATGCAAAGGTGTGCATCAGGGCTGTAGCCCTTCAGTATACCTCTTTGATCTCTATGCTGAACAAATGATTTGAGAAGCTGGACTTCATGAAGAAGGAGGTGGCATCAAGACTGGAAGAAGACTCAGTAACAACCTGCATTAGGTAGATAACACAACACTGCTTGCTGAAAGTAAAGAGGATTTGAAATCTTTACTGATGAAGGTCAAAAAACATAGCTTCAGTGTGGATTCTGACTCAACATCAACAAGACAAGAATCCTTACGGTGGGGTCAGTTAATGGAGAAAAGATTGAGGTTGTCAGAGATTTTGCTTTACTTGGTTCTCCAATCAATACTCATGGAAGCAGCAGTCAAGAAATCAAAACATGCATTGCATTGGGAAAAGCTGTGGCAAAATATCTCTTTAAAGTACTGAAACATAAAGATATCACATTGAATATGAAGGTGCACCTGACTCATGCCATGGTATTTTCATTCACATCATGCATTTGGGAAAGCTGAACATTGAATAAAGGAGACAGGAGAAGAACTGATGCTTTTGAATTATGGGGCTGTAAATAAATATTGAATATACCATGGACTGCCAAAAGAAAAAACAGGGCTGTCCTAGATGAAGTGCAAACAGAGTGGCTCCTTGGAAGCAAGGATGACTTTGTTGTTGTTAGATGCCATCGAGTGGGCATCCAACTCAGCAACCCTATGTACAACAGGTAAAATACTATTGTCAGTGCTTCTCTGCTATTCATAGGGTTTTAAGTGTCATATTGTTTTTGTGGAGTGGGTTGCCACGTTCTTCTCCCAAGCCTACAGCTCATGGTGTCCCCAAGCAGTCTAACATCCAAGTATTAACCATGTCAGACCCTGTTTAGCTTCTGAGATCTGACAGGATCAGATGCCACAGTACTATGGCTGCAGGCCACAAAGGATGACTAGATTGTGTCTTATATATATTGGATATGTAGTCAGGAGGGACCAATCCCTGGAGGAGGACATCATGTTTGGGAGAGTGTCAAGTCAATGAAAAAAGGAAAACCCTCAACTAGATGGATTGATACAGTGTTTACAACAATGGACTTAAACATATAAAAGATCATGTGCCTGTCAGAGAATCAGAGAATGTTTCCTCTTGTTGTACACAGGGTGGCTATGAGTCAGACTCAACTAACAGCAACAGTAATAAATGAGCATGATTTC
This sequence comes from Pedetes capensis, assembly GCA_007922755.1. Lineage (NCBI taxonomy): Eukaryota > Metazoa > Chordata > Mammalia > Rodentia > Pedetidae > Pedetes > Pedetes capensis. Next base: position 28,502 of record VMDO01011537.1, on the reverse strand, counting down.
ATTTTAAAGTTATTGGCCAAAGAAGTTCTATATACTGGCAACAAATTTGCAAGTCATTTCAAAAGCTTCCTAGAATAAAATAGTTCTTGATTTGATGAAAATAGGCTATGACTTGGCAAAATAATTGTTGTTAGGTGCTGTCAAGTTGGTCTCTGACGCATAGTGACCCTATGTACTACAGGCAAAAAACTATTGCTAGTGATTCTCTGCTATTCATAGGATTTTCAATGGCTGATTGTTTTTTGGAAGTGGGTTATCAGGTCTTTCTCCCTGGAAAAATAATAGATTTAAATAAATCATGAATCTTCTAGTGTGTATGTGTGTGTTTAAAATATATATATTTACCTGATATTCTAAGATATCTCACTTCTCTTTTCAGGTAAGTTCTTTAAATAAATGTATTTTATACTAATAAATCAGAAGAGTACCTTAGTATTTTAACTTTTGTTCTGAATCAATTACACAGTATCTAATATGGGCTAAGGATACTGTTCTCATTAATTTCAAATCTCATTATTTGATACAATGAACTGCATGCTATTGACTCAACATATTTTAAGGTTAAATTATTGTGACAAAGTCCATTATCCTTTGAATATTTTTAAAGATAACTTTCATCTTAGGTACATTATTCACGTTATGGTTGTTGTTAAGTGTTGTTGAGTCAGGTCCAACTCATATGAATCCATGTACAATGAAACAAAACACACTATCCCCCACTATGTCATGCCTAGCACTGTATGTGATAGTACTTCTCTGCAATTCATAGGGTTTTTGATGGCTGATTGATGGAGTGTGCTATTCCTAGGTGGTCTCCCATCCAAAGACTAACCAGTCCCAACCCTACTTAGCTTTAGAGATGAGTCACAATCTGACACCAGGGTGTTATGGCTTTAGAAAATTTTATTCATAGAACAATAAAACTTAGGAAGAGCAGAACACAATATTTAAAACAAGAGTACATAATCAAATTAGTAAATGGGCAATGGAAATGAACAGAATTTTTTTTTTAATGAAAAAGTACCAATGGCCAATAAATACATGGAAAAATGTTCAACATCCTTATCCAGAAGGGAAATGCAAATCAAACTTACACTGATATTTAATTTCCCCCTTGACAGAATTTCTAGCCTGAAGAAAACAAACCACAAATTCTCATGAGCATGTGAGGAAAAAAAAGCTCTTGTGGGAATGTAAATTAGTACAGTCAGTATAAAAATCTGTATGGAGTTTCTTTGTTATTGTTAGGTGCTGTCCAGTAGAATCCAAGTCATAATGACCTTATATGTAAAACAGAACGAAAACCTCCCCAATTATGTACTAGGTGCACAATGTTATTTATGTTTAAGCCTATTGTTGCAGACACTGGGTCAATTGATCTGGTTGAGGGTTTTCCTTTTTTTCGTTGACCTACCACTCTTGCAAACATGAAGACCATCTCCAGGGATTGGTTCCTCCTGACAACATCTCCAAAATATATCAGACAGAGTCTAGCCATTCATGCTTACAAGGAGCACTCTGGTTGCAATTCTTCTAAGATAGATCTGTTTGTTCTTTTGTTACTCCAGGGTATATTCAATATTTGCCTCCAACACCCTAAATCAAAAGCCTCAATTCTTCCGTTTCCCTTATTCAATGTCTCACTTTCACAACCCCATGATGCAACTGAAAATACCATGGCATTAGTCAAGGTCATCTTCACCTTCAAAGTGACATCTTACTTTTCAACACTTTTAAGAGATCTTTTGCAACAGCTTTTGCCCAATGCAATGTGTCTTTTGATGTCTTGACTGCTACTTCTGTGGGTGTTGATTGTAGAACCAATTAAAGCAAAATCTTGGACAAACCTCAACCTTTTCTCCATTTATCATAAAGTTGAATACTGACCCAGTTGTAAGGACTTATATTTTTGTGATGTTGAGGCACAATCCATTTGGAAGTTATGTTCTTTAATCTTCATCATTAAAAGTTTCAAATCCTCTTCACTCAGCAAGCAAAGTTGTGTCATCTGCATATTTCAGGTTGTTAATGAATTTTCCTCCAATCCTAATGCCACCTTCTTCTTCATAAAGTCTATCTTCTGGAACTATTTGCTCAACATAGAGATTGAAGAGGTATAGTGAAAGGACATGACCCTGATGCACACCTTTCTTGACTTTGAAACTAGTGTTTCTTTATTTTGTTTGAGTGATTGTGTCCCGGATCATGTACAGACTCCACATGGGTATAATTAAGTGCTCTGTTATTTCCTCTTCTTAGTTATGTTACCCATCATTTTTTTGTGGTCCACAGAGTCAAATCCCTTTGCATTGTCAATAAAGTCCAAGGATATAAATATTCATGTAGAATTAAGTCAAACTGTGTCCATCATATTCAATTTGAAAAGATTCTACCCTAAAGCACATCTTCATCCAATTATGATTACCAGAGACAAAAAGAGGATTCCAAAAGCAGCAAGGGAAAAGATGACAAGCACATAAAAGTGAGCTTCAAAAAATTGTACTAGTAGATTTCTTAGCAGATAATTCATAGTTTTTTTTCCAAAGTGCTATAAGAACACTACTGTCAATGACACTTTACCTAGCAAAGCTGTCCTTTAAAAACAAAAAGGAAATAAAGTCTTTCCCCCAAAAAACAAAACCTGGGCAAGACATCTTCAAATGCTAAATAAGATTCTTTAAATCAAAAGAAAAAAGATGCTAATTCATAACATAAAAACATTGTTGTTGTTGTTAGGTGCCATCAAGTCGTATCCGATTCATAGCGACCCTCATAGGGTTTTCAATGGCTGAGTGCTTCAGGATTGCCTTGGGAGTGGATTGCCAGGCCCTTCTCCCATTTTTGCGGTGCTGGGAATTGAACTCGGGGCCTCAGAGACTGCAGCGCAGCGCTCTACCCACTGAGCTAAATCCCAGCCCCATAAAAACATATGAAAGTATAAAAGCCATTGGTAAAAGTAAGTACATGGTCTAATTAAGAATATTCTAATATTATAATGGTGGTATTTAAATATAAAGATCAGAAGAAAAATTATTAATAATAAAATTACTATAAAAACCATTAAGTTATACACCTGATAAAATGTTTTAAAATGGGAATTCAAAAGCATAAATGTGGTAGGTAATGGAGTAAAAATAAGTGACTATGAGGAATTTGGGAAAATTCACTACTATGCAGAAATTAAACCATGTGATCCTAAGCAATGAATGAATCATAAAGTAAATAAAAATGAAATTTAAAGAAATCATGGAGTAAATAAAAATGTAAAGGCAGCATACCAAAACTCAGGAGATGCAATAAAAAAATATGAAATGGAAGCTTATAGAAAAATAATAAAATGAAATAAAAAGCAGAATACCAACAAAAGAAAAAAGATCCCAGATAAGCAAGTTCATGTTACACATCAAGAGAACACATAACAAGGAAAAATCTAAATTCATACTTAGGAGAGAGAAGAAATTTATATAGATTAGAGCAAAAATAGATGAAAATCAATTTTTAAAAAATTCTTGAAACTTAGATTTGTTTTGTGAAAGAAACTAAGCCAGAGTGAATGAAAGAGAACACTAATAGAAAGTTGCAAATGAAGGAGTTTTCACAATTGATAGCACAGATTTATAAAGAATATAAAGAAATTATTGTGTGTAATTAGAGGCCAATAACTTGAAGAACTGAAAGAAAATGGATGAATTCCTACACATACACAACCTATAAAGATTAAATCATGATGACTTTATATTTAAATGTTCTATTTTCTGGCTATAACAATAATGAATAAGGAGATCAGATCTATTTAAATTTTTTTTCAACAAAGAAAGCCCCAGAACTGTATGCCTTTACTTGTGAATAAATTTATAAATGTAATACACTTCATTAACAGAATAGACAAAGCAAATGGTCACCTCAATGAGGGCAAGGAAGAAAATCAACAAAATATAGCATCATATCATGATAAGACATCTCAATATATTAGGTATGAAAGGAATGTATTCAACACACACATACACACACACACACACACACACACACACACACACACACACACCCTTATAAAAACAACACAAAAGTTAGCATCATTCTCAACTCTAAAGAGTTAAAGCTTTTCTTCTCAGGTGAAAAATAAGGCAAAGATGCCCACTCCCATCACTTCACTTCAACCCATTACTGGAAATTCTAGATAGAGAAATTAAGGAAAAAACAAAAACAGAAATAAAACAAAACAAAAACTGGAAGGCATCCAAAAACTGAAAGGCATCCAAATCAGAAGAGGTTAAATTAATATTATTATTTGTGGGGAAAAATTGGGAGGAAATTGGCAAAAAACTCAAAACTGGGAAAACAGCTTTTGAAGATCTGGTTTGTAAATTAGAGATCTAGAGAAAGTGTAAGTAACTTGATTGTACATTTGTACAAAACCTTTCATGAACCTCCCAACCTGGTTGGACATTTACAGGCCCATGGACATGAATGTGATTGATCGAGCCTCCTATAAAAGCAGCTGAAGTGCAGCAGCTCTCTCTCTCCCATGATCCTTGAAGGAAGAACATCTCTCTTGTTTCAACCATAAAAGTGACAAGAACTCTCTCCAGCATTGTACCAAGAGGACAATGACCATGGATGACCAGATGGTGCATTCAAGGAAAGACTGACTACAATCAAATTGAGGAAAGCCTCTTGGATCCAGCACCAAGAGGCTGAAGCTGAGGACAGTCTCTGGTCCCAGACCCGGAGGCAGAAGAGCTGCTGCTGCCCTTGAGGCAGCAATAGCGCTGCTATCACTGTTAGCAGTGAGCTGTTTTCACTTTGGGTTCCTCTCAGCCCTTTTAAGGGCAGAGAAGCAATAAAGAGCTGTCCATCCCCACAAGGCAAAAGCACCCAAGGCTTTTCCTTTCTCCCCTCCGCAGGCATTCCTGATGGCCATAGTAGCCCACACCCCTCACCCTAGTGTCCCAAATTGTTAAGTATAGTTACCTGTGCACGGCTGCGCCTCCCGTCCCAACATCCAGGCCAGACTAGCAAGGAGCATGCCCCACAATATTAATATTAATAATAATAATTAATAATAATAATAATATAATATTATAATATATAATATATAATATTATATATAATATATAATATATTATATATAATATAATATTATATATATTATTATATATAATATATAATATATAATATATTATATATAATATAATATTATATATATTATTATATATAATATATAATATATAATATATAATAATATAATATAATAATAATAATATTATTATTATTATTATTATTATTATTATTTACTTTTGCAAATGAAATGGCATGATCTCACATAGAAAATACTAAACGCTCTACCTAAAAATGTTAGAATTAATAAAGAAATTCAGTAAAGCTGCAAAATACAACATCCACAGAGAAAATACAAACAGGGTTTCTATACACCATTTCTATAATTTAAATCTGGAATATCTTTCAAAGACCCATGTGTTAAAGGTTAGGTCTTTAGGTTGGTATTTCTAAAAACCAACAGAAACTATTAAGAGTTAAAGCCTAGTATAAGGTCTCAGGTTTTGGGGCATGGCCTCACAGGGGATTATGGGATGCTCTTCTCCTCATCACTCTCTTTTTCCTGGCTGCCATGAACTGAGCAGGTTTCATGAGGTACCTCCTCCACTATTGGTTGGCTCCAAAAACAACCAGGCCAACAAACCAAGGATAGAAATCTCCTAAATTTACCTTTCATCCATTCCTTTTTATTGTTTTTTACAGTGTCTCACTATGTATCCAAAGCTATATACTGACCTCAAACTTGTGATCCTCCTGCCTCAGTCTCTAGTACTAGTATTACAGAGCTGGACCACCCCACTCAGCTCCTTTCTTCTTTAAGTTGTTTATTTCGGGTAATTTGTTACATTAACAGAAAGTTGAATTACACATCTAATAACCAACTATCATATCTGAAAGGGAAGTCAAGTAAACAACTCCATTCACAGTAGCTACAAAAATAATACTTAATATATTTAAACAAGATAGTGAAAGATCTTCCCATTGAAACCTATAAAATACTGATGAAAGAAATTAAAGAAGATACCCATAAATGTAACCCTATCTCCTGTTTATGAATTGGAAGAAGTAATGTGATTAACATGTCCATAATGCCAAAAATCTACAGATGCAATGTGACTGTAGTTTCAAACAAAAATTTCAATATCATTCTTCACAGAATTAAGGAAAGATTCCCAAAATTTATAGGAAACCACAAAAAAAACTCTGAATATCCAAAACAAACTTTATCAAAGCTAATCTGGAGGTAAAACACTCTCTGAGTTTAAAATCTACTGTAAATGACAGTAGTCAAAACAGCATGGAACTGGCATAAAAACAGATGAATGGAACAAGATATACAGGACAGAAATAAATCCACACAGAAATATTTCATTGATTTTTGACAGAGTTGCCAAGAACACACTACAGAGAAAAGACAGTCTCTTCAATAAATGGTTTTGAGAAAACGGAATATCCATATGGAGAAGAAGGCAATTGGACACTAATATCATGTGTTATGCCTGCAACAGTACCACTATGTCATCGGATCCCATCAGATCTCCGATGCTAAGCAGGGTCAGGTTTTGTTAATACTTGGATGGCAGAACTTCTGGGAATACCAGGTGCTCTAGGCTTGGGGGAAGGACCTGGCAGCCCACTCTGAATACACAATCAGCCATTGAAAACCCTATGAATAACAGAGAAGCACTGACAATAGTGCCTGGCGTGGCACAGTACCAGGGAGTGTTTCATCTGTTGTATGTAGGGCCGCTAAGAGTCAGACTACTTGACAGCACCTAACAACAGCAGATGCTATTGTTCACATTTGTATTTCAGTAACTTGGGAGGCTAAGGCAGGAGAACCTCAAGTTCAATGCCAAGAGCAGCCTGTACAACTTAGTGACACACTGTCTCAAAGTAAAAAATAAAAAGGCAGGTGGCTCAGGATGATAGAGCACTGATAGAGCAATTGCCTAGTATATGTAAGGCCCTGTGTTCAACATTCCAAATAAATAAATAAATAAATAAATAAATAAATAAATAAAATAGAACCATCATATGATGCAGCAATTTCATTGTGGAGTATGCCTCCAATGATATGAAATTTATGTCAAAAAATATCTATATCCCATACTTATTGAAGCGTTATTCATAATGGCCAAGATATGTGACCAAACGGGTTTTTGTCAGCCTATAAATAAATGAAGAAAATGTGGCAAATATGCATGGAAGAATACTCTTTAATCACAAAAGGGAAGGGAATTGTCATTTGCTACAACATGGATGAACTTGAAGGTTAAAGTGAAATATACTAGGCACAGAAAGCCAAATAGGTAAAGCACAAAGAATTTTTAGTGTAGTTAAAACTGTTTTTATGATGTTATAATGATCAGTACATATCATAATACATTTGTCAAAATTTATAGAAATTGCAGAATCAAGAGTAAACCTTAATGCAAATTATCGACTTTGAATGATAATCATGTGTCAAGGTAAGTTCATTGATTCTAACAAATGTACTGACCTCAGGGTTATATAGACATTTAAGGGAGAATGTGGAGTGGTAGGAGATATTTCAAAACTATACTTTCTGCTCAATATTGTTACAAGTCCAAAACTGCTTTAGAGTATTGACTACTTAAAAGACAGAAAGAAGAAAAAAATGCAAGAACTATAATCTGAATGCTTGTATTCCTTTCAAAATTCATATGTTGAAACCTTTTGCTAACAGGACACAAAAGGTGGAAGCTTTAAAGGATGCTTAAGTAAACATGGCCACAGGATTCATGACCTTATAAAAAGGCCAGATGAAACTAGCTGGCCCTGTTTTGCTCTTCATGCTTCTGGGGTATGAACGCCAATCAAGAGGACCCTCATCAGACAGTGGATGTCAGATTCTTCATCTTGGGCTTCTCAGCCTCCAGACCTGTGAGAAATATATTTCAAGTATTTATAAATCACCCAATCTAAGATATTTTGTTATAACAGCTAAAATGAACTAAGACATAGTACAAGGTGATAATGGATATTTTTACATCTGGTATAGAATTTCATGGATGAATTTGAAAATGGATCTTAATGATTCCATACCATAAATTGAACTCTGAAGAATCACCCATCAAATTCTATGTGAGCATTTTTTATTTTGGCTGGATATTTAACTTTCAGGCTTTTGTACTTCATGATAGAGGAATTTTACAGTTTAGAGGGTCTCATCTTCCAGCCTACACCAGGGGTCTGAGTCTGCCCATATTTATTCTCAGGAGAATCCTCTATGAGACATTCCAGCCATAACCATTCTTAATAACAGATAATGTCATTGAACATTATCTTTCTCTTCAGTAACATTTCCCTTCTTGTTCCTTCTTAGGTGCTTTGCTTCAATTATCTATTTCCCAAAGACACTTTGCATTATTCCTCTCCTTTGCTTTGGAAATAAAATTAAAGTCTTACATTTAAATGATATCAACTACAATATATTTTTATCAAATTCTATCTTTTCTGCAAAATATTATACAGATTTCACCTTTTCCATAAGTCTTTCTGTGATCCTTTCAGTTAAATGTAATATCTCTTCCTTAGAAGACTTATGGTTTATATTTCCAAATACCTCTTTGACACTAATTAAACATCTTTATGCCAGGTGTTCTGGTGCATACCAGTAATCCCAGTGACTTCGAAGACAGAGGCAGGAGGATCACAAGTTCAAAGCCAGATACAGCCTGCATAATTTAGCAGGACCCTGCCTTAAGATAAAAATTAATAAATAGTCTTGGGGTCCAGCTCAGTGGTAGAGTGCTTGCAATGTGCTAGGTCCTGTGTTCAACCACCAAGTATCACAAAAAAATCTTATTATTAATTTTACACTAGTGTCTGTCTGAATAATAGGAACTATGTCTCATTTCTTATTTTTGAAGCAAAACTCCATCTTAAACAATGATTCCTATTCAATCAGAGCTCACTAAATAATCATCAGTTTAAATTGGACTAAAATTTATCCCCACTCAAGAACATAAGAAATAAAGGTATATGTATTTCTAAGTTAAAAAGCTCATGTATAGGCAGGACATATTCATAGTATTCCTGGTATATAACAAATCCTTAAATTGAATACCAATAATCCATCTCCAGCTCACAAATACATAGTTTATAAATATGCTTTATAAACAGCCACCCCAATTTGAGATTGAAATTTCCACATCTGGTGTCATTAATTTTCCTTCTCCAAAATTTCTGGAAGTAAAATATATTTCATGTTTTATAATCCTCAATGACTTTCTTCTATTTTCTGGGCCATACACAAAAAATGAGGAAGAGAAAGGAAAATACTGTTAGTAAGGTTATGTATTAAGCTGAATAGAATTGGGAATAATTTTTCATAGACACCAATGTTGTAATTTGGACTACTCTTTAGGAGGCAACTTTACTTTTTCTACATTAACAAGCTTTTGTGTATGATTCTGAGAAGGAATCAATATGCATAGGGTAATTTCCTCTAAAAATGATTTCTTTATGAGTTTGAAACAACTGACTTTCATCAGAAATTTTGAGACACAGTTCTATGGTGAATTTAGGGATTTCTTATTATACATTCCTCCCATAGCTTCATAACTGAAGATGCAAAGAGCTGGGCAAAAGTCCAAAATAAAATGTAAAATACAACTAAATGTTTTGAAAATAGTAATGCCAGTCTAAAAGCTATATACCATGTCAGAACAGAACAACAATTACTAAAGCCTGTCTTCACTTTGCTTTCCAGTTCTTGGAGGGCATTATTTTTGCAGAGAATTTTAATCAAATGTTTTTCTCTCTACCAAAACTTCAATGACAGTAAGTGAGGTAGAATTTCAGCTGAATTTCCAGAGGAGGGGAAAAAACTATTTAAGCCGACATATATATATATATATATATATATATATATATATATATATATATATATATATGGAAATGATGGCTAAGAAAATGTGCTTCACTGAGGTTCTGAAAAATTGAACTACTTGGAAAGAAAAACAAGGAGAAAATAGTCATTCTTTTAGAATCATTGATACTTTCCAGAAAGATTTTGCCCGTTTTAAAAAAAATATTTTTCACTCAGGTTTGACTCCATGGGATGTACTTTTTAAAGCCTCATCCTGAAATTTTAAGGACATCAGAACACTCTTTACAATCTATTTTTAATATTCACTTTTAGTTAATCAGAGCAGTTTTTTCCTTTGAACCCTGAGGTCCCTGGAGAGGTCTATAATCCATGACAATATAAAATAAAGTGAATGCTAGATAAGTTCCTCCTGGGTAAGTCACCTATTTTCACGTTTATTAGTTTGGCTGCTTTATTAGATCAAATCAATATCTATGAAACGTTTCACACTTATGCCCCTCAATAAATGTTTAGTCTGATCATCCCAGGCACCAATATTAATTAAAGGGGCTTTGTAAGAAGTGCTTGCAACATGTTTTGAAATGCCCAGATGATAGTTCTATAAAATGCATCACATTGATTAGTATTTATTATTTGTTTAAAAATTTATATAGGAACTTTCATTTCTGAACCTAGACACTTTGACAAGTATACTATTTTAGCATGAGAATAAAATGGATAGGAAGAAAGTATATTGTATATGCTATTACTGTTAGATCTGCCCATGCCCAATGATAAATTATTCTTTGCAATAGGTATACGAGGCTTCAAAAATGATCTGAAATTCATTTTACTTAGTATTACCCTGCCTATTATCTTCCTAAATTTACTTTTTAAAATTTACATTGTACTTTCCCTAAATATTTTTCTCACTTATTATACTTATTATACTTATTCTCACTTATTATCTAGGATACCCATTTACTTTATTCTGACTGATAAAATACCTCTGTCACCTTTGTGTTGGTACTTCACTCTGATAGTCATATTTCCTTCTAACTCATTCCTAGACTTTCTTTCTGATACATGTATTGTATTATGTATCACATCTGCTATAGTCATTTTCAAACATAATTCTTTGTAGAGGGTTTATTTCAACTCAGAGAACATGATGATTTGAGAAATGACAGTCTATTCTACTTGGAAATTGTGTAGATGGACAGATACTTCAATAAGTAAGAAATCGCTTCTGTAGATTTTTAAGAACTATTCTAAGAAAAGACTATTATACTTTATATTACAAGAAGATGCAAATACTGTCTTTCTGTGGACATACAAATTAGACAAGACAAGAATAAGCACAACAAAATAATTCTACTTTTTCATCAGTAATTTCAGCACAAATAAGCCTCATGAAATTTTTTTTTGCTATATACCTTTATTGTCTTTTAATTTCTTATAGAATATTAAGTTGTTTTCCTGGGATCAGCACAGAAATCTTGCAGATTTCCAAGAAAATGAGAGCACATTCAGTGGCCTGACCAAGTCCCATAAAATTTTAATATTGTCTCGTAATTAAATATTTTGAACTGATTTGTATATCTTCAAGTGTTAAAATACCAATATGGAAAATAAGATATTAAATTAACCACATTCTATTTACTTTCTAAAGGTGATAGTTTAGCCTATCAACATTATAAACCTATACACATTTGTCTTTGCTAGGGATATCTTATGTTGACATGATGATGCTTGTCCACATTACATAAATTGTAATGTAATTTAAAAAATATTCTAGTGATTTATCCTCTGTGAATGAAAGATTATATAATTAGTTTATGTGAAGAGTCTAGTCATATTACAGAATATGGTTTGTATGTTAAGATCATATAATTAAAATTTGTATTTAGGATGGTAAAGACAGTACACAGAAATTTTTCCTTCAGTAGTCCCTACTTGTCAGTGTTATGGTACACATTGGTAATCCCAGTGACTCCAGAAGCTGAGGCAAGAGGATTTTGATGTCAAGTCCTTCACAAATTGGTGAGACAATGTCTAGCCAAAGAGAAAGAAGAAAGTAAAGGAAATAAAGGAAGGAAGGAAGGGAGGGAGGGA
>VMDO01011537.1:0-16392 GCA_007922755.1 Pedetes capensis | reverse complement strand
TTTTTTTTCTTTCTTCCTTCCTTTCTTTTCTTTTTTGTCATTTCTTCTTCTCCTTCTCCTTCTCCTTCTCCTTCTCCTTCTCCTTCTCCTTCTCCTTCTCCTTCTCCTTCTCCTTCTCCTTCTCCTTCTCCTTCTCCTTCTTCTTCTTCTTCTTCTTCTTCTTCTTCTTCTTCTCCTTCTTCTTCTTTTTGTGTGTGTGGTACTGAGGGTTAAACCCAGGACATTGTGCTTGTATATTTTGCAAGGGCTGTACCACTGAGCTGCCCTGCCAAGCTCATTTTTTTACTTTTTGAGACAGATTCTTGCTAAATTACTCCAAATGCCTCTGATCTCAAGCTTGCGATCCTGCTGCCTCTGCCTCCGCCTCTGGAGCCACTGGGATTACAGGTGTGTGCCACCTCGTCTGGTTTGACTTTGTTTTCTTATTTTATGCTCCATTGTTTATGCTCTATACAAGTTGTGCTTATCATGATGAATACGATTAATTATGAACTAGTCTCTCCAACAAATTACTAATAAACAACATAATCCCTTCCAAGAAAATTCATTTATGAAACATCAACCAAATATTTTATGTTAATTCTGTTCATGGTTTCATAATAACTATTACTGTCATTAGTTTTAATAATTAAAGGCTAGGGATGTTGCATAAATCTGTATCAATCTATATTCCAACACATATTTACAAAGAAATATACTGCATGATATTATTCATATGTGGAATATAAGATAATGATCTGATAGAAGTTGAGAGTATAACTAATAGTGGTTACCAGAGGGTAGCAGTGGATGAAATGGGGGAGAAATATTAGTTAATTGTACAAAGTTTCAGTTAGATAGAAGCAAGATAATCTTGTATGCTGTTGCACAGTAAAGTGATTTTATTCAACAATCATATTCTATATATCTTTAAAACATGAGAAGGAAAAGCTAAAAGAAAGAAGTTCAAATACAGTAAATATGAATGCTTATAGAGATATTTAACCTGATTTATACATTAGAATATATCTACATATATTGAACCATGAAATAATGCTCCATAAATAGGTATAATTTCAAATTTTTTTGTGCCAGTTAAAAAGATAAATTTAAATTTTAAAAATAAAATAATGTATAATTAACCTGTGAAAAGAGAGCTTTTACAACTTAAATATACATTAAAAGGCAGTATGTTTATGTTACAAATTAAACTCATTTTTATCATAATAATTTTGATAAATGAAGCTGGTTAAGTAAACATTTTTATCTTTATTTTTATTATTTTAGACACTATTTTGTTATAGTCGTATTTGTTGTACAAATTAAGTGACCAATTCACATGATGACATGAATGAATGAGAACATCTTCCCTATAGCTGATGAGAAAAATCACTGATTAATGGAGTCAGAGATTTTTAAAACTGAAATTTGCAGGCTTATCAATTTTCTTAACCTAAGATTTAATATTTATTTTAAATTGGGTTTGAATTACTACAAAATATGATAGAAATTATATCATGCTCATAAACAACAACAAGTGGGTAAAGGTAATAATATTCTATACATTTTGCAAGTCCACACAAGGGTGATAATATTTGACCCTTATAAATTCAGCATTTCACTCCACTTGTACCTACACATCTTGAAATTTTACTCCTTCTCTTTTGCCACATTATATGACACCCTGTTCAATAGCAATCTGCCTGATCCCAACCAGTAAAAGCAATGAAAAGATCCATAACTTTTGAAAAGTCATAATTGAACAATGATAACAGTTTGAAATGTCTACCAAATTATCAAGTTTATCAGCCACATTGTCAATAACGTTGTGTTTGTGCTACCAGTTTCTGCACTTCAGAATGAAAGACACTTCTCTGTGCTAAAGTGAGTTAGGGATTATATTCTGTAAGAACCACTATGGGTGATGGATGCCTAACTGATCTCCTGCTACTGGCCTTGGACCGTGAAGCAGCTGAATACTAATAGCTACAAAGTAAGAACAGTTTTTGCTAGTTTAAGTTCATGCCAGTCTCTATTGATGTAAACACAGATTTGATGGATGTGATGATCTGCTCTCCACAAAAGCACATAAAACTTATTTTAAATTGTTTATCCTCTTAGATTTCATCTGAAATGCAGGATGGACTGTGACTGAACTGATGATAATATTGCAATATGACTTTGAGGCATACAATTAAACTAGCATACAGCTGCTTTTGTGTGTGTGTGTGTGTGTGTGTAACTATGTCTTTCTGCTTTCTGTCAGTTACCATCCCCACAGAATTTACTAGGAGCACAATGAAATTTTAAAATAGAAAAATTAAAAAAAAAATAACACTCATGGAAAACCTACTGTTTCAAATCAAGGATGAATGGAGAATATAGCAGTTTGGGCTGTAGAAGCAGCATTTAAGACTCTAACACAACTGCGATTTTCATACCATATTCAATCAGTAAGTACGTGTATGGGATATACAGTACCTTGCAGTGAGTACTGCAGAGGAAACTTCCTTTAAAATTCTTTCCTCTGTGGAACCTTCCCCTCCAGAATTCACAAAATACTTTCTTGTTTTCCAGACTCAGCATTAATTTCTCTTGTGCTTTGCTACTGTGTAATACTTACGTATATTTTGGCCTAGAAATGGCACCCCTGGGGTGAGTCATTGTAACAGTAACTAATGTGAAACGTTGATTTGCAGATTTTCCTATGTCAAACGCTCATTTCTTGGCATTATCACAAAGCATTTATTGCAGCATCAGAAAAAAGAAGAGCATTGACATTTCTAGGGACTGAAGTGCATAAATTGTAAAGTGTTATAAAACAGTAAGTGTAGCTCACCAATGTCTTAATATTTGATTAGCTCAACTTGGTACCAGCTAAATTGCATAATACCTGTCTGGCAGAGGCCAGTTATCAGGGTCAAGACATACCAAACCCGAACAGGGGTACAAAAATTTTGTAAATCTGCAGCTGGGCGCGATGACACACACCAGTAATCCCAGCGGCTCAGGAAGCAGAGGAGGGAGGATCTCAAGTTTGAGACCAGGGATAGTCTGTGTAATTTAGGGAGACCCTGTCTCAAAAAGTGAAAAAAAAAAAAAAAAAAAAAAAAAATTGGGCGAGGGGCGCAGCTCAGTGGTCCAGCACTTCCAAAAGCATGCAGACGCGAGGTCTTGGGTTCAACTCCAAGTACCAGAAAAAAAATTATAAATCTTATTTGCCCCAGAGATAGCCAAAGCAATTTATAAAAGAACTAAAGCCATGCCTCATATATTCCTTTATAAGAGAAATCTATATAAATTCTAATTTATGCACACAAGAGATATTTTCCTCTAAACTATTTCCCTCCCTCTTTTTTTAGATCTAGTCCTCTCAAACCTAATGCTCTTCTCTCTCTCTCTCTCTCTCTCTCACTCTCTCTCTCTGTTTCTCTCTTTCTTTCTCTCTCTCTTTCTTTCTTTCTTTCTTTCTTTCTTTCTTTCTTTCTTTCTTTCTTTCTTCTTTCTTTCTTTCTCCTATACTTGGGATTTGAATCCAGGGTCTTTCACATACTTTGCAAGTGCTCTACTATGGGGCTGCACTCCCAGACTATTTATTATCTTTTAAATTTTTGAGTCAGTGTCCTTCAAAGTTATACAGGCTCTTTCTGGCCTCAAACTAATGATCCTCCTGCCTCCATTCCCCAGTTGCTGACATTACAGGTATATGTCACAGGCCCAGACTCCCAAAGCTGTTCCAAAGCATTTTGGCCTCTCGCCATCTTCTAAGATCACTAATCTCCAAATTAAGTTCTGGCTCTTGACTCAGTAATAGAACACCACTGCTGATGCAGTGTTCCATTGTGATGGTCTAATAAACCATTTAAACTAAGTTATTACTTACAGATATGTTTTAATGGATTAATCCTTCAAGCATAAATAAATCCCATTTAAAATTAATACTAAAGGAAGAAAATGAAGATTCTATCCTTTGAGGTAGCATCTTCTGTTTTTTAGCCCTCAAATATCACCACAGGAATATAGTATTCACTTATTTGAAATAGCCTTCCCAAGAGAACTGCCTAAAACGGTCCATGGAACCAGTACACACCCCAAGGGAATGAGAACCAGTCTCTTAAGGAATTATATTTTGGACCTCAAGGATTGAGTAAAGGGTTTCACCCTTCTTCTGGTAGAAGTCATTATATCTGAAAGGCAGTCACCTGCATAAGTTGAATTTTCTGTCTAGTATAAATCCGAGTATCAGAAAATTTCCTAATGAAAGTACATAATACTGACTCTAATATTATGTTTACTTAGATTGAATGTTCTTTTCTAGACTCTCCATTGAGATTATTTCCAGCCACTGCTATTTTTATGTGGTAGTGGTAAATGATGCCATTGATTTGGACCACAGTTTTATGGATGGATTTTCTAAAGCCCATGTTATTTCTCAATTTGCCCTTAGTCACCTAGCATAATATAAGATGACAGGGAAGGACAGGTTCCAACAACATCTTTATGTCACTTCTGAATACCACAAAGGAGATAGTCCTTAAATATCTTGAGACATAAATTCATCAATACAAAAATCAGTGTAGTGCTCACAATGAAAATGTTTTCTAACTCTAAACTACTGCTGAAAATTATACCAATATAGGCATAGTTATGGTTATAATATCTTCATTTGTACTATACCATTTTTGCAGGATTTATGCATTTATCCGTACAACTCCGTAGCATTTACATATTTAAAAAATGAATAAAATTCAATGAGTTATACAATGGTATATGCTTGTGTAGAAGTTATATATTAAAGAACATTTTTATCATGAAATAATTTCTTTAGGTTATATTTTAGCACTTTATTGCATTCTTATATTCTCAGTGAAAAAAGATATAAATACATTTTACTGCTTAATAAAAAAGTTAGATTTAAAACCTACATTTTCTAAATCCTTCCTCATGAGCTCATTAGTCTGCTATATGTACTCCATGCCAAGATACTCCTACCTGTAATTAAAACTAACAATGCCCAGCATCCATTCAGTATCCAAAGCTGCCAATATTGCCACTCTTTGGTACTGATGTTAAAAGGTATTTATGACTGTGAATTTGGACATATAGCCTCCTGAACTATCATAAACTATTCATGGAACACCTATAGTGTTTGACGGAATTGTTTTAAGTCCTTCTGACAGAAATCTACTTATTCCTGCTAGGAAGAGTTAATAAAAATCAGTGGCCATGAGCTTGTAATTATTTTCAGTCTTTATTAACATTGAATCTGTAATAGGGAAAAGAGACAATTGAAGTTAAAAGCAGAAACAAATAATGGAGAAATAGTGTTTACTACTTAACCAATCATTTTTTCATATGAAGAATTCTGTGCCATTTTTTGTCAATGTATTATTTTTCTCAATCTTAGCTTTCTGAAAAATTAAACATTTATTTCCAAATAAAATAATAAAGTACTTTATTTGTATAACTCTTTTACATTTAAATTTTATAAAGTTCTTATGAGCTGGAAATCACAGTGGTGCATTTCTGTAATCACAGTGACTTGAGAGGCTGAAGCAGAGGGATCACAAATTCGACAAGAGGCAGCATGCATAACTTAGCAAAACCCTGACTCAAAAGTGAAAAATAAAAAATGGACTTTAGTCACAACCCCATGGTAGAACACTTACAAATATGTGTGAGGCCCTGGGTTCAGCCTTCAAGTACCACACACACACAAATAATAGTAATAATGCTTAAACTTCCCATGTTTAATTTAAATTTTAATGCCATAAGTGGAGTATTATTGTAACAATTTTATAGATGAGGAGAGAGAATTTGAATTTAACAGTCTTGCTATGACTAGATAATGGCAGAAGAAACCTTGAAAAATCAAATAGTTATTCAAAGATTCATATTTTCAAACGGATTTTGGAGATGCACAATATTTGAGCCTGTCTGGTACTAACTTGAGACAATTTCTCCAGTGATAGCAATCTGTAGTAATTGAAGAAAATAAAACCAAGAATATAAAATTATAAATGTCAGACATGTCAAATAACAAAATTTAAAAATTTATAGACATTGCTTATTGCTCTTTTTTTCTTGCACTCAAAGAAATATGAATTAATGACAATTATACTTCAGGGAATGTCTGCCAAGCAGTACATTTGGCAATTTATTTCATGATGTGTTTTGTTAAAGAAGGTAAAGCACTGCTGGAGACACAACTTCAGTGTAGACTCATTTCCCTGGATATTTTATATGTTCTTAGAAGTTTATGTAACACAAGCCTTTGCTTCTGATACAGATTTCAAATAAATTGTGTTCTTCCTTTTTTCTTAGCATATGTTAAATGAACATTTTATCATGCTTTCTTTTTGTAAAAACTGAAGGAGGAAAATAATCCCCTTCTGCTTTACTGCCAGCTAGAAAACATTCACATGATCAAAGATTTGCCAATCATTTGGAGCTTATGTGTAGCTGCAGTGGCAGTGCAATGGATGATGATAATTTAGGAAGATCTGAATCCAGTGTCAAGACAGCAAATATCAACTATTTGGTGACAATATTGACTGGAGAGGTATACTAAGCATAATATCTATGCATAACAGAATTTCGTTGATCTTTGCTGTCTGGTTTCCACTAAAGTCTGTTATCTAAACAAATTATTCACTCTGACTGCAACTAATTCCTTGTCCAATGAAGCTAACTTCAGTAGTTTTGTCCATAGGTCATAACTGATAATTTTGGCAGATTCAGAACTAGATAAGGAAAAGCTGTTACATATGTGTGTGCATCAATGTCTAGGTATCTTTTATGAGGCACAACAGAATATAGAAATTTGTCTAGATCCATTCATACTTGACTTTTAAAGTACTATAGAGTGTGTCTTTATCAGTGATCTTTAGTTAGACAATAAAACATCTTAAGTTAACCAGTTGTAAAATACCCACAAAACCAAAAGTATTACATTTGAGTAGAGTAGTTATGGTCATATTTGAAAGGAAGAGGCAGACAGCTACAAGTCTTGATACTGCTGTGGCCCCTTTTCTCAAAGGGAATTCTTGATTGATAAAATGTAGCATTCAAACTCTGGGCCTCTGCTTTTCTGCTTGGAATGTTAGTGATATACACTGTAAAAATTTCAAATATTCTGATTTACAGAAATAATGTAATGTATGATCTTGCCACAGTAGGCAGTGATATGATAAGCTTGATTGTCCCTCTCTTGAGTCATTGTGCTCTCTCTCTTTTCTCTCTCTCTTGCCCTCATGAACCCTTCCAAAATGAACAAAGACATGTTATACTAAGCCCACTAAAAAACAAAAAACACCACCAACAAAAAACCTTGTTTCTCTTATATGCACCTGTAGCCATTACAATTTCTTTCTCTTTTCAGCAAAAGTTATCCAAATAGTTGTCTATCTTTGATACCCCAATTTCTCACTTCCTATTTTTTTCCAATCTAGATTTCTTCCAGGTCCTTCCTCTGATTTAACCTCATTAAACCACACTTGACTTCTATGTTGTCATACCCAATAGTCACTCATGAGTCTTCTCTGTCAACCCAACATATATTTAATACTGTCATGATTCCTACACTCAAAAATTACTGGTATCATCCTCAGTTTTTTTTATGAACTTACATCATGTGGTTGACCCTCACTTTCACTGACTATTCCTACTAGAGCTGCTTTTTTGATCCTCCTAATGTTACTAAGCTCTATGAGTTGAACCTTCTT
This sequence comes from Pedetes capensis, assembly GCA_007922755.1. Taxonomy (NCBI): domain Eukaryota; kingdom Metazoa; phylum Chordata; class Mammalia; order Rodentia; family Pedetidae; genus Pedetes; species Pedetes capensis. The sequence goes on along the minus strand of VMDO01011537.1, from coordinate 8,689 downwards.
CAAATTTTGGTCTTATACCTTTTCTTTTCTTAGCTATACTCACTCTTTAAAGAATTGTATGTAGTTCTGTGGCCTTACAAATTTCTGTAGACTAAGTTTCAAATATTTGCCTTTAAAGGGGGTGAGCCTTAGCTCAGTTAGTAGAGTCCTTGTTCTGTGTGTGCTGAGGCCCTGAATTCTATCTCCAGGACAGCAAAAATAGGACAAGGACCTTGCAATTCACTCCTGAAATAATCAGTCAATGAAAACTCTGTGAATAGAAATGAAGCACTAAAAGTGCCAGACATCGCACATTATTCAAGAGTATTTCATTCTGCAGAACATAGGGTCATTATGAGTCATACCTGACTTGATAACACCCAACAACAACAACAACAACAACAACAACAACAACAACAACACATTTAAAAGGTCCCCATTTTGTTAACTACAAACTTAAGGATCCAACTGTGCACTCAAACTTCCTCTCTTGGTATCTAATTAGTAAATCAAGTCTAACTGAATTTCAACCATCCCAAAATCTATTTATTCTAAAATGTTGCCCACTTTAATCAAGGAACCTCACTTATCCAGTTACTCAAGCTACTCTTGGAGTTTGCCCAAGAAATCTTCTCTATTGTTTACAGTCAAAATTCAAACTATTTGCCAATCCTGTCCCTAAAATTCAAAATACATCCAAATCTCAACTCCTATCATCACCTCCAGTTTTATACAAGAAATATTATATATTCTCAGTGCTACTGAAATTACCTTTTAGCTGATTGTCTTGGTTTCCCTGGTGTCTCTTTATCAATTACATTCTACACACTAGTCAGAATATTCCTTTTAGTGTCATAATATTCGTTTGTCTGATCAAAGGCTCTAATGTTTTTCCATATAATGCAGGGGATAAATAGAATTTTTATAGTGGCCTATACTTCTAGCCTGGGCTGGGATTTAGCTCAGTTGGGAGGATATTGTTCTGCATTCTCTGAGGACCTATGTTTGATACTCAGCCCCATAAAAATGGGAGAAAGATGTGGCAATCCACTCCCACTCCAGAAGCAATCCTGAAACAATCAGCCAATGAAAACCCCATGAAGTTTGCTCTGAGTTGGACCTGACTTGATGGCACCTGACAACAACAATACAACTAACCACAGTCTTTCATCCACTCATCCCCCACCATCAGCCAGTTCTCACCTCTCACCACTATTCCATGTCTCACACCATTCCAGTCTCACTGGCTTCTGTGTTATTCCTTATTCTGATTTAGGATCTTTACATTTGCTTTTTCTTCTGTTTAACTATTCATTACCCAGCGATCACATAGCTTGTTCTCTTACTAAATTTGTGTCTGTGCTCAAATGTCACTTTCTAACAGAGTCCTTGAAATTTATATCTAAATAACACATGCACATCCAATCTTTTCTAATAATTTCCCATAACTTGTTACTACTTGAAATAACTTGCTCATCATGTGCCATTTCCAATGCAAAGCTTTGAAAAAATATATTGCCACTTGCATAAGTAAAATAATTGCATTCTTCATTCCCCTTGCATCTATATGAGATCTTAAAACTTATTTCTGGTGAGTGGAATGTTAGAGAACATTATTTATGCCATATTCATGCAATGGCATATTATGTCCCTCACCCTCTCCCACATGTTCTTCCTACTCACTTTATTGACAGTGAGGGGCCAAGAAATGAAGAATAATGTGACAGAAAGAACCTAGATGTGAAGTTACTGCCTAAAACAAAGTTGCCCATCACGCAACTGATCAAAGAAATTTGCACTAAATTTATATAAACTGAAAATAAAATTCTTGGATTATAGTACATACTTGAAGTTGTTCATTCCAGCAAGAAAATCCTTAATTATATAGTTAGTATAAAGGTAGTGTTAAGCAACAATTATTCTGACACTTGATAAAAGTGGCAAGAAAAACTTTGTCAGGATTATCACAATAGCTATTGCAGCAGGGAAGAGAGATAAGGTTCTACTCTGAATAAAACAAAGACAAGTGGGAATTTATAGCCAAGAAAGAGGGTGAAGGGGTCAGTGGGTGGAAAATTACTAAAAGGAAGGCATCAAGATTACAGTGGTTTTCACTAACCTATCTTAACAAGATTCTTAGTAAAGCCAGGCCAAGAATTTGTACATCAAAAGTGGAGAATAAGGAATTTGATCAGATACCAAGAGGAATCAGATATGAAGGAGAGAAGGATGATGTAGCAAATTTCTTTGCTAAGACTAGTCTACACCAGTCAGAGACCAGATGTGGGCAAGGTAAAGACACAGTTGCAAACAGTTCAGAGGAGCTTGACTGAAGTTTGGTCAACAAGATTTGTTGTCCTTAACAGTTAATAGTGAGTCAACAAAGAATGTTGTGATGAGAATTGTGAATTTTCTAACTTAAAAAATACGTATTTTTGAACTGCTCTTTTGTCTTATTTTTTCATGTATTCTCTCCCAATAAGATCTCTTCCATTTAAATAAATCTGAAATTTAAAAGACTTGTCTTAATATTGACTTTATTTGTATCATTGTTGTTGTTAGGTGTCATAAAGTCAGTGTCCGACTCATAGCAACCCTAAATACAAAAGGTGAAACAGTATTTTTAGTGCTTCTCTGCTGCTCATAGGGTTTTCAGTGCATAATTGTTTTTTAGGAATGGGTTGTTGGTCCTTACAAGTCACTAATGTGGGGCTATTTTTATAAGCAGCATCCAAAATATATTTTATACAATTATAAATATGGATTAAAAAATCTGGTCTGAAATTGTAGTATGTAGTATTTGAATATCTTTACAAGTTGTTAAGTTTTGATTTCTTTCCTTAAAATCTTTATGGAAAAATAAAATATGTCATGCACTACAAGATACATTAAGTGAATGAAGAGACAGCAGATAGCATAACTAAACTTTTAAATAATACATAATATTTGAGTTGCCCTATATGTCACATTTTACATTCAATTTTAGTAGAACCAAAATATTTAAAGAAAATGGATTAAATCACATGGGAAACAATACAATTTTGACATTTTTGTTATGAAAGCATGATATTTACTATTTCAACATGAGAATTTACAAGTGCTAGGAAATTACAGAAAAAATTGCTTTATAATTCCTTTCAAATCTACTCATTTGTTATAAAAGTACATAATTTATAAGATGAAGATATAAGTAATACATGAGATGGTGGAGATTCTGAATAAAAATTGGCAAGCCAATGAACAAAATATTACTACCTATGCTTCTAAAGGACAAAAATACAAAGAAGGAGTGGAGTGAGGTGGAGTGAGCTAGAGTGAGGTAAAATCTAAGAGGAAATACATGAAAAATTATGAATTTTTGTGATGACTTGCCAATTTTGACAATTTATCTAGCTAATATAAAAAATTTAACTGTTCTTCAAGAGGGTTATCTTGTCACAAAAATTTCCTTGTCAATTTTGAATTATTTGATATCAAATTAGTACATATATTACTAAACTGTTACACTGACAAAAACTCCACATTCTTCATTTTCCAACATCTGTCATCTGATACCAGCATTAATAACAAAACAATTAAGAGAAGAAACAAGATGGGGATAAGAATGGAAATTATGAGGTTGAGAGCGTGGTACACACCTGTAATCCCTGCAATTGGGAGGGAGAGGCAGGAGAATCCTAAGTTCAAAGCCAGAGGCAGCCAATGCAACTAAGTTTTGACCCTATCTTAAGATAAAAAATTTTAAAAAATGGGGAGGCTGCAGATGCAGCTAAGTGGTAGAGCATTCACAAAGTATGAGTTAGGCCTTTGATTCAGCCCTTCAGGACCTCATAACATAATAATGGAAATTATTGCACAAAAATAATACTAGCATGAGAAATGTAAGAGGAAAACTAGTTATATATTTTTTACACTTTGATATACCATAATTTAGTCAGAACAATAAATTTTACTTAGAGGTAGAGCACTGGCATTAGAGAGATGAAAAACAAAGACATGAGAGACTAAAAACTTTCTTTAGCAATTGTGAAATATTTTTTTCCTAATAGGAAAAGAAAGACTGATATTGCAAATGGCTTGGTTTTCTTATAGGTCAAAAGCACAAAGCCTGATAAATAAGAAATGCACTGGAGAATTGTAGCACCAGTATTTAAAAACATTTTTATATTTTTGCCAATTTATCTGGTAATCAACAATTTTTCAACCATTGAAACTCACATATATATATATATATATATATATATATATATATATATATATATGATATTATACTCATAATAAGAATGAGATTGTACTCATAATAAGATGGGATTGTACTCATAATAAGAACACCTTCTCAATATTGAAAAAATCTGTAGAAACTAAGGTAAACTTCTAGATAAATACCACATAAATTTAATTGAAAATTTTCTTGATTTCTCAGCCAAGTGAAAAGTAAAAATGATAGTTATATGGTAAATTGGGCACCCAAGATACCAATCATCATTAAAAGCATTCTGTAATTTGGTACACCTTCTTGTATCTGTATCCACAATTAAGGCATGTTGAACCTAAGTTAAATAATATTTTCAATATCTAATTACCATCATTGAATGGCTGGTTTATGAAACAAAACCTGTGCTCCATGTGACAGTGAAATGCTGCAAATTAACAAAGTTCTACAAGTGCATTCTGTAATTTTAGTCTTGAAAAGCTATTAGAATGGGTGATGACAATTTCATTTTTTCTCATAGTACTTGTTGCTGGCTCTCTATTCATTTACTAAGAAAGCAGAAGGTAATTTCATCACTTTTGACCTTTTTCAAAATGGTAATGTATAATAAATTCAATTATTCTATATGTAATGAACTCACAAGTTTGTACAATTATTTCTACCACTATCACCCTTGTTAAAGGTACCTTATCAGTTTTACTCTATTTTGGTATTTATATATCTCAGATATTATGCTTTATTGCATTTTAAAGAGAATACTATCTCCAAAAAGAGAGAATTTTTATGGGGAAGTGGAAAGGTTAGATAAAGTCTCCTTGTGTAGCCAAAGCTGAAATGGAACCTACTATGTAGACCAGGCTGGCCTCAAATTCATGTGGATTCTCCTGCCTCAGCCTCTGAGTGCTGGGACTACAGGCATGACACCACACCTAGCAACACAATTTTCTTAAACAGAAGATAATATTTTTTTTAAAAATTAACAAAACTATGCTTCATCTTATTCTGTGGCATTGCATCTAAATATCAAATATTTTTGACATGTTATATAACCATCAATTGCAAATACAGTTTTGCCTTTTAATTATTTTCATAGCCAGGTGCTCTGGAGTTCACCTGGCTTTCCAGCTGTTTAGGAGGCTGAGTCAGGAAAACTACAGTTTGGAGGCCAGAAGCACCCTGTACAATTTAGCAAGACATTTTCTCAAAAATGAAAAATGTAAAAGAGATTTGGTCTGCCAGCGATTCAGGAGGCTAAGGCAAGAAATTCACAGGTTCAAGGTCAGAAGTAGCTTGCATAAATTAGTAAGATCCTATCTCAAGATAAATTTAAAAAAATGGGCTTGGGGTGCAGCTCAGTGGCAGAGCACTTGCAAAGTATGTATGAGGCCCTGTGTTCAACCCCCAAGTACAGCATAGAAAGGGGGGATTAGTGTATTGATTTGTGGCAAGGCATTTGTCTAGTTTGGTGTGAGGATTCAACCTCCAATACCATAAAAAAAGCAAATAATGAATTTTTTTTCTGAGAAATATACATTTGGCCAGTGCTTATTTACATTACCTACTTTTCCATTTATTCTATATAAAACTACAGAATACAAGGAATACAAAAACAAGTAGGATTTCGGAATTATACTTAAGAGTTATTATAATTTTTAGTAACTATTTTAAGAATAAACAATTAAATAAATAGTGGTGATTTTATATGAATAAATCTTTGGATGTATAAAGCTAAGACATAACACATTCCATGATTTATCTCCTCAATCTATCAACTGTTTGGTAATCTAAATTTGCTTATCTACTGCAAAGGACTATGGGAAAGAGATGAGAGAGTTTCTTATTATTTACTTTAAACAATAAAGAAGAAATGATACCTTTACTGTTATTTTTCAACTTGAAAAGATCATTTTTCTAAGCAGTCACCATAGTTTCAAAATTATTATTATTATTATTATTATTATTTACTTTATTTATTTTTTTGTGTGTGTGTGTGGTACTATGGGTTGAATCCAGGTCATCGCACATGCATGCTTTGCAAGTGCTGGACCACTGAGCTGCACCGGTAGCCCATTTTTTTTCTTTTTGATACAGAGTCTCGCTAAATTCCACATACTGCCTCTGGTCTCAAACTTGTGATCCTCTTGCCTCTGTCTCCCGAGTCAGTGGAATTACAGGTATGTGCCATCATGCCCTGAGCAGTTACTATAATTAAGGTAAGAACAATACGATACAAACAAAAAGAAAACAAAAGTCGGCAAGGTATGGACAAGGTAGGGAAGACATTACCAAAAAGTTGTGTCTGAGTCTAGTAAAGAATGAGTAGGTATAGGGGAGTGAGAAAAGAAAAAGCACATTCCAGGGAATATATGAAAAGGTATTTCATACAAGTTAGAGTAGGATGTGACTGGGTTGAGGTACAGTTTCTTTCCCCTACCCTGCAGGTATAGTTAAGTAGCTAAACACTCTCTCAGCATCTGTAATTCACTGAACATTAATTCCAAACACTACTTTGAGAGCAGAGAACTAACTGCAATAATAACCACAAGTGATGTACAAACCTGCTAATAAAATACAGCTAGAGTCAATTAAAAGCAATCACCACTACAATTCCAATAACTTTAGATGAATAAAAGAGCAAGGATGATATTATGCATACTACAAAAAATAATAGTTATTAATAGCACAAAGGAAAACAAAATAAGAGGAACAACACTAGCAAATAATATTGAAACAATAGAGACAAAAAATAGAACAAAGAAAACTTAATGGAGAGGGGACAATACAGAAGGTAAAATAGATAAGGCAAATCCAGATAAAGGTAAGGTGAGAAAAAAAGAAAAAAATTGCAAAAAATAAGCTAAAACAATGAATATAATGAAGAATTACTGACAGAGGGAATGATGAAAAAGACAAAATAGACAAAGAGAAAACCACTTAATGAAAGACAGAGTAGAGTAAAAGAGTGGAGGAGCAACAAAGAGGAAGAAGAGAGGATTAAAAATTATGTATTAAAATCTAGGTGTGGTAGCTCACATCTTCAGTCTCAGGCCTTGAGAAAATAAGGGAGGAAAACCACAAGCCCCTGGCTAGGCTGTGTCCTGTGGTGAGAGATCATTTCAAAAGGAAATAGAGAAATAAAGAAAGGAAAATAAGAGGAAGGAAGGAAGGAAGGAAAGAAGGAAGACAGAAAAAAGAAAATAAAGAATAAAAAGAAATTAAGACAAAATGTTTTAATTTTAAAAATATTTAAAAAATAAATAGAGTGGTTTCTCATCTTCTAGATATGTCAGTCATGTGGGTAAGGGTATAGTCTGCATTTCCCACCATGTGAAGCTCTCCATGATTCTAAATCAAATTTTTCCCTAGTAACTGGAACAACTATTCAGATTGGCTCTTTGTGTATATTCACCTTGGTGTTGCCCTGGGTTCTTGGAGAAAACAATGCTGTGAGCATTGCCACTAAAGCCACAGTTTCACCTAGAAACATTTCAAAATGGAATACTGCCACTGCACCATGGTCAAATGCCTGTAGCAATAGAGAATTTTCCTGGAACTTAAATTTAATGTGACTAGTGTGCCTTTGTCTGGTTAGTATGAAGATCAGGGTTAATTATGTTTTCTGAGTCTCTGTCTTTTCCTTTCTTTCTTTGTTCTTCACTCACTCCTTTCAAGGAACTGCTTTTGAAGACGCGTTCACTACACTGCTAAGGCTCGTATTCTCTCCCCCTACTCCCGTATTGTGCTCTCTACATGTTCTATCATCAAAAATACACTGCATATATTATAAGGCTCTTTCTGATTTTTGACCTTAGTTCCCATCCCTTGCAGTTACATACACTTCATTTTGGAGGCTAAGCCTTTCATGCACTGGTGCAGAACTTCTCTTACTATGTTCCACTTTCTAAATGATTTTTCCCCTGAAACGTCAGTGCCAACAACAGGAGTCCATCTCAGACAATGGTTGCTTTTTTGTTATTCCCAGTTTACCCTCCCCCCCAAGCTTCCAGCGGTACATGCTTGAGAATCATCCACCATGGTTTTGAAAGCATGAGGCAATCATAAACAGAAAACCCTAAAGACTCCATGAAAAATTTGTGAGAACATACAAATTCAGTAAAGTCATATGATACAAAATTGACACAAAAATAAGTAGCAGTTGTGTGTACTAGCTATCTAGAAAGGACATAAAGAAAATCCCATTTCCAATAACATCAAAAAGAATAAAATTCTCAGAAACAAATTTAACCAAAATGATGGAAAATATGTAAACTGAAATATAAAACATCAATGAAAGAAATGCAAGACAAATAAAGGGAGATATGTTGTTGTTGTTAGGTGCTGTCAAGTCGTGTCTGACTCATAGTGACCCTCATAGAGTTTTCAATGGCAGATTGTTTTCTGGATTGCCTTGGGAGTGGGTTGCCACATCCTTCTCCCATAAATGGAGATATATATGCATATATATATGTGTGTGTGTGTGTGTGTGTGTGTGTGTGT